>WSXT02184437.1:0-20693 GCA_011762715.2 Neuroterus valhalla | reverse complement strand
AGGGCGAGGTACAGCTTACAGCTGCTTTACAATTCGTAAAAATTTCAGGGAATTCAAAAGAGTTTTTAAAAAACCACAATAAATTAGTGATAATTCCGTCTGAACTCTAAATGAATGAAAAAAAATCCCACTTAATCGTTTGATTTCAGTAAAATTAGAACAAATTTGAAATAATTTATGGGAGGGAACTTAAGGAAAATGATAAGAATTCGATAAAACCGAATAAAATTTTAATGAGCTGGGTGATTTGACAAAAATTCGAGAGAATTTAAAAGAGTTTAGTAGGAATTCATTAGATTTCTGGAAACCTTCCAAAGAAAATGAAATAAGAACAAATCCTTCATTGTTTCTAGTGAAATAAGAGCGAATTATCAGAATTCAAGAGAAGTCCAAAGGTTTTTGTAAAATTCATACGAATTCAAGATGAATTTAGAATAATGCAAGTCAACGGAATTAATGCTCTGAAATGCAAGAAACTTCCATTGAATTCGGATGAATGGTAGTAAATAGAATTTTTGAATTTACAGGAATTTACGGGAGATGAGAAGAATTCGATAAAATAAAAAAAAATCAATTAAACTAGAAACATTTCGAAACATTTTAGAGAAAGTAATTGAATTGAACCGATTCGTAGTAAATTTACAAAAATTCAAGTAAATTTACAAGGATTCATTAAAATTCTGTCTGGATTCCAAAATTACATGAAAAAAGATCTTGATTCACTGAAATTAGAGCAAGTTTGGAAGAATTTAAAGAAGTTCTAGAGCATTCAAAGAAATAGGATTGAATAGAATCAGCTAATTTAAAGGAATTCCGGGAAAATAAGAAGAATTCGATAATATTTAAAAAAAATTGAAGGTCAAGTCAAAAAATGAAGAGAACGGAAAAAATTCAAAGTTTATTAAAAAGACAAAGTAAAATACATTAAAATATTCTTTAAATTGTTTCAAATGAAGTACATTCAAAAGAATATAATAAAATTGAAAACTGAGAAAATTCTAGATAAATCCAAATAACTCGAAAGAATGAACGAATCAAAAGAAAGATTTTAAAATCTGAAATATTACATTGATTTAAGTAAAATCGGAGTAAATTGAGAATAACTCAAGAGACTTCGATCAAATTCGGAAGAATGTGAGTGAATTGAACAATTCCCTAAAAATGGGAAAAAATTTCGAATGAATTGATTGACTTGGGATTGAAAAGGGTTCAAGTCGAATTTTAGTGAATTGACGAAAAAATATTTTCAGAAAGTATGAATAAAATGAACTGTGAGTTAATTCAGAAGAATTAAAGAGAAATAAGAAAAGTCCGAAGGCATTGATGAAATTTCAAGTGAATCTAGGACAATGCAGAAGTCTTTCAAAAATTCTTCGTATTAATTGACTTCGGAGTAAATGCGGAATTATTCGAAGGAATTCAAATGTAATATGATGAAATGAATAAGTACCCGAGGTAGTTCCGAACACTTGAGGGTGAATTCACAAAAACCATAACAAAATTTTCTGAGAAAACAATCAAAATAACTATAATTGAGGGAATTCTGAAGACTTCAAATGAATTGAAAGAATTCGAGAGAATTCTCAAGACCTCAAGTCGAATTTCAAATTAATTCGAATGATTTAGAAAGAACCAAAGTATTAAAAATATTCCATCGACTGCAGTAGGATTAGAGTGAATTGGCATGAATTCAAGAGACTCTAATAAGATTCAAAAGCATTAAAGTAAATTGAACAAAATTACTTCAACAGAATTCAGATAGATTCAAAATATATGTATGTATAAGTTTGAAAAAACAATGAATCGAATCAAATTAAAATAAATTTAAGAGGAAATTATTATTATAAATTCCGAAGAACTCAAAGAGGTTTGAGAAGAATTCAGTGAAAACTCAAGAATTCCAGGTGAGTCCAAAAAACTTGAAGCTGAATTTTAAAAAATGAATAAAAACTAATCAAATTGAGTAGGATTGAGTGAATTTAGAATAACTCAAGTGAATTCGGAATAATTCAAAAGAAAAAAAAATATAAATAAAATTAGGATAAATGAATAAAAAGAGTTTAGGTGAATTTCGTTGATGAATTGGAAAAAATTCAGAGAACTCCACTAAATTAGTCAAACAGTACTGACTTTAGGACTCAAAAAAATTTAAGAGAATTCAATGAAATTCATACAAATTGGAGAGAATGAGAGAAAATTCAGGAATAATTAACTTTAGTGATCTATTTATTCAAAAAAACTACCTCTAATTACTTTGTCTTGAAAAAGTGTTTTTTGTGACTGTGCGGAAGCCCTGTTAAAAAAAAACCTAATGGAATACGTGTGTTACAATTTGGAAAGTTTGAAATAAAAGGAAATTATTTGTTTCAGAAAGTCGTGGGCGTAACTTGCCTCGGTGCATACCACAAACTTTTCCAGAGCAGAAAATTCGACATGTGTCTCGTGGATGAAAGTACGCAAGTCCAGCAATGTGCAGTTTTGAAACCTCTCTACAATGCCACGAAATTCCTTCTCGTAGGCGATCCCGAACAATTACCTCCGATTGCGAGGAGCGAAAAGGCGAGGTAAACTTTACTCACATCTTTTATTTAACTTTATTCATTCTCAGATTTAACTAAGTACTTTTATTTATTTTATTTTGTCGTTTTTTTTAGGAAACTTGGTTATAATGAATCCCTCTTCTCGAGATTAGATAGTGAAAACAACACGATTGTTCTTTCAGCACAGTACAGAATGAATCGTGAGATAATGACTCTCGCGAATAAACTGACTTACAATGATCAGCTGGAAGCTGGCAGTGAAGAAATAGCGAATGCTTTATTGCTATTGAAGAATTCTGAGGTATGTGAACGGAAATGTGCGAGAGGAAAGCCCCGCGTCTGAAGTGAAACTTCAGCAACGACGAAACTATGCAAACTTCAGATTTTGTGCTAAATGATTTTACTTTTTAAAAGGCTGTGCCGCGATTCACCTCCTTCTTTTCTTTCCTAATTCTATCATCTACAAATTTCACTCCAACTTTAATGCCTTTTCAAAGCTGTATTCTATTTTTGTAGACCATGCAAGTTGGAAGTGGAACTTTTAAGTATACAAGATTAAGAGAATGTGATAAAAAGCTTAATGTAGGGTAGTCGGGTAATTGAAACAAAAAGAATCATTTAGCAGAGTAGTGTGAAGTTTGAATTTTTCCATCGTTGCTTTAGTTTCACTCCAGGCGTGCGTGTTTCACATCCGCCCATTTTTGTTAATAATTCACAAAATTTTTGGCGTATTTTTATCCCAGTGTGAAGATGACCTTGTTGAATAATAACTCTTCAAATAACATTCGTATTGCAGACTTTATATCCTTTCTCCTATTTTTCTCTATTTGGGAATTCTCTTTAAGATTCTTCTCCTCCTTCCTCATATCAAGAAACTTCTTATTCTTATCGTATTTTTGCTACTTTTGCCTCAAATTTTTTTCTCTTGTTGTAAAGTCCATTTTTCGTTTGAAACCATCTCTTCGGTTTGAAATCCTACTATTTTGTTAGGAATTCATTTATTCTTATGAAGTACAAATAATTTGTTAAAAACTCATCTTTCTTTATCAATAATTCAAATGAATGTTCGAAAGTTGAACTATTTGAAAAAATTAATTTCTGTGGCAGAAGATTCATCTCTTTTATTGCTCTGTCTGTCGTGTTGAGAAATTTTACTATTTTTGGCTTAAACTCAACATTTATTCGAAAAATTAAATATTCCGTATTTGGTGGAAAATTAATCTTTTTCAGTTGAAAGATCAACCATTTGATAGAAAATTCATGTATTTTGTTGATGATTAATCTTTTTCGGCTGAAAATTAATCTTTTTGATAATTCGACTTTTTGGTTGAGTGATGAACTCTTTTGTTGAAGATCCTTCTTCTTTTGCTAAAGATTCATCATTATAATTAGAACTTTATCTCTTAGGTTGAAAATTTAACTATTTTGTTTGAAGCCTGTTATTTTTGGTTGAATCAAATGTTTTTCATTCTAAATTCATGCATATTTTGTTTAAAATATCAACTGTGACGTTTTTTGTTGGGAATTCATCTTTTTTAGTTGAAGATCCAACTGTTTTGTACTAAATTTCGCTTTTTGGCTAAAAAATCTAACAATTCAGTTGAAAATTACATTATTTTCCTAGAAAAATAACTATTTGGTTGAAAATTGAACTATTTTTCTTCTAAATTAACATGTTCGATACACAATTTATTTCTTTGTTAAGAAATCCTATCTTTTATCATAATTCATGTTTCGTTAGAACATTAATCTTCTTGGTGGAAAAATCATCTTTGTAGATGGAAATATAACTGTTTGGTTGGAAATTCATGTACTTTTTTGAAATTCATCTTTCTGATCAGGAATTGTTCGAAATTCTGCTTTCTACTTGAATATCTCTGGTTGGAAATTCTTCCTTTTTTAGTTGGAAAGTATTTTCTTCAAGTGATCGGTGTATTTTATTTTCGATAAAAAAGTTGGTTAGTAAAAAATTCAGATACATAGTTGAAAATTCAACCATTCTGTATGAAGTTCAATTATGTCGTTGAAAATGGAACCATCTTGTTCAATTTTTTGTTGTTGAAGGTTCGTCTTTTCAGCTTTAAAATTCAACAGTTCCGTTGAAAATGAGATTTTATTCTAAAAAAAATGAACTGTTCGTGTCAAAATTGAATGATTGTTCAGAAAATTAAAATATTTGATGAAAATTCATTTTTTGCCAAGAAAACATATTTTTTATTCAACTTCGTTCCTTTGTTTATAACAATACTGTTTGGCCGAGAATTGATCTCCTTTGTTAGAGAATCATCTTTGCTGGTCAACAATTAAGCTATTCGGTTAAAAATGCAACTGATCTGTTGGAACCAAATATTATTTCTTTTGAAAATTGAGCTTCTTTGTGAAAGTCACCTTTCTCGGTAAAAAATTGAACTGTTTGATGAGAAATTCATCCTACGTATTAGAAAATGTAACTTGTATAAAAAATATGAAATATGGTAAAAATAGCCCAAAACTGGGAACCTAGTGTACGGACGACCCCTGACAATAACGCACGGCGTACGTTGCAGGCTTGCGTACTGCGTAGTACAACTATGCAATACATATTTCTTTTTTTATCCATTTATAATTTATAATTTAATTAGAGGCTATTTAATAATTGAGATGTACTTGATGTTAAATATTTCAGCTTTTGGAATCATGTGATTGGTGGCTTAGGGCAGCGTTGTCTTTGAAGCTGGAAGAGTCAGTGATATTGTTAAACACGTCCATCCCAGAAGGTTTGACTCTCGATTTCGAATCTGTTAAAAAAGTCAGTAAAATGTATACCAACAGACTAGAAGCTGGAATCGTCCAACGTCTTGTTAATACACTTCTAAAGGTGAGTATAGTTTCGAAGATTTTTCTGAACTCCTCCAATCCCCAGGGAATATATCATATTTCCGTATTTAACAGTCTCTCAGCTTTAACAGGAATACCAAGTGAAAAGTTAGATTATAAGAAATTAACGCGTTTGGATTTTCATTACGAAGAAGAGATTTTAAGCAGTTCTCCTAGAGAATACGTCCCATCATCCAGCACTGATTAACGCGATACTATTATCATTTTTGAATTTAATCCCTATAATTTGATTTTTTCTCAACATTAGCTTTGTCATCACATATATTTTATGTGAATTTTAGCATCTGACGTAAAAAATTAAATCGTTAAGTTATAAAACCGACATTTTTTAGCTTTGAACATTTGAATATTCCTTTTATTGATGTTGGAATCAGCTGTAGGATTCAGGGAAGAGAATAATACCTCCGCCTTCCTCCTCTCCACCCTTCTTTGAGGGGAAAAAATAAAACGGAGATATGCGGGTAGCTCCGGTTGGCTTCCGCAAGTTAAAGATTTTATTGATAATTTCTAACTGACCGCTTTCATTTTATTTTGTTTAGCCAAACTTCTTAAAGATGAATAGGGAATTCGTCAGACTAGACGTCTGAAACTTCAACCCAATCGATATCCAAGAGTCAGACATTCACTAGCATTTTATGTATAACTTTTTTCTGTGCAGTCATTCAAACTTGTAATTTATTTCATTCATAAAAAATAGAGTCTATTGGATTTCAGAATTATACTTTCGGGGTTCAGAGCCCAAGCGGACCTCGTAGAATTTAGTTACTTTCCATTTGAAAAATGGTAATGAATGAATTCCAAAATAATTCCTCCGGAGATGAGGGGCCCAGCAAGCCCCTCATATTGTCATAATTTTTTTTCGAAGAATAGCCCTAATTGAATTTACAAATTTACTATAGGGAATTAGGTGCCCGGCGGGCTTCGCATACTTTTTTTACTTTTCCTTCTAGAAAAAAACGTCACTTCAATTAGAAAATTATACTTACCCAGAATGAAGCGTCTAGGATGTGCCTTAGAATTTTCTTACTTTTTTAAAAAAAAAGAGAGGTCAACCGAATTTCAAAAGTATACTGTGTGTATTTAGGGGTCCGGCGGGCTCCTTAGACTTTTGTTGATTTTCCTCTTCAAAATAACGTCGACTAAATTAAAAAATTAGACTTATCCAGACTGAGGGGTTCAATGGGCGCTTTAGACTTTTCTCATTCTTTCTTTGAGCGAAAAAGCGTCAACTGAGCATAAGAAAAATATACTTCCAGCACTTAGAGCACGCCGGGCCCTAAATCCTTAATATAATTTTCTCCTTTTAAAAATAGTGTCAACTGAATTTGGAAATTATATAATCAGGAAGTGGGGCCTGACGTTCGCTATTTTTCTCAACAAAAAAAAACAAGGAAATCGTCATCCAAATCACGAAATTATATTTTCTTGATTTAGGGTCCCGGGGGCTCCCTAGACATTTATTACTTTTCCTCCTTAAAATAGCGTTAACTCAATTAAAAAATTATACTTACCCAGAATGAGGGGTCAAGGAGGCGCTTTAGACTTTTCTCACTCTTTAAAAAAAAAAACCTTTATGTGAATTTCTTAATTACACCATCAGGAACAAGGAGCCCGGCAGGCCCCTCATGTTGTCGCATTACTTTCCTTCGAAAAAAAAGCGTCAACTGAATTCCAAAATTATACTTCCGATATTGAAGCGTGCGGCGGGACTCTCATCCTTCTGTTACTCTTTCTTCTCAAAGAAGCGTCAATTGAATTCGAAGATTATGCTCATCTAGGATGAGCATTTCAGGAGGCAGTTTAGACTTTTCTTACTTTTTCTCAGTGAGCTTCTTGGACTTTTTTTACTTTTCTTTCTTAGATTGGCTTCAACTGGATTTTAAAATTATACTTTAGGAATTGAGACCTGGCGGGCGAGAAGCCTTTTGCTACTTCGAATTCAAAATTTAAGAATGAATTAATGAGGATTGAATGAAAAAGTTATACTTATCCAGAACGAGGGGTCCAGGAGGGGCTTTAGACTTTTATTACTTTTTCTTTAAAAAAATAAGAACATCAACCGAATCCCAAAAGTATACTATTGGGAATATAAAGTTGCAATGCGGGACCTGATGGCCATCTAGCGAATTAACCAACATGGCTGCCTATGGGATACACGTAGCATTGTTTACATGCGTGCTGCACTCAAATAATGCGATAATAATTAATTCTGTGTCAGATCATTCAGTTGGAAGTGCATAAGAAGTTTATTAAGTTAATATAAAATCTTAAAAATGGAATTATCCTCGAACCATAGAAAGGGAAACGATACTCGCAAAGGCAATGTGTGCTCTGTTGTCAATTGTGACTCAAAAAAAAAATATCAACACTAATTTGAGTTTCCATAAAGTACCAAAATTTGGCAGTGGTACTGTTACAGTGAAAAATCTTGTTGGAGAAAGCATTGTTGTTGATAAACGTTCCGAATGGTTAAAACGACTCAAGATTCAAGATACTGATCAACAAATAATAGTTTCCTCTCTGCATTTCAGCGTTGATGATCATGTATTTCCTGGTTTGTTTTTTATACAGTTATTACGTGATTATTATATAGAATTTTTATCATGATCATTAAATAAAATCTATGGGTAATCCTATCTTCCCCTTTGTAAGTCGTTCCACACACGATTATAAAACCAGAATTGATCGCTCTTTCACCTTCGATCATATTTCTGGAAGACGGCGTTACAACAGCATACTCACACAATGTTTTTAGAGAGGGTAGCAACATTTTCATCACATTCAAATTATACTTGAATAAACATGTTAAGACTAATGCTAATCCTATTCATGCCGAATCCCATAGGCAGCCATGTTTGTTTTGATACAACAGCGCCTCTTTGCCATCAGTGAATGTTTTATTTGCCAATCGGGAATTAGGGGTCCGGTGTGCTTCTTAAAATTTTGTTACTCTTCCTCTTAAAGAAAGTGTAAATTTTATTTCAAAATTCATCTTTAATCAAATTTTAATCATTCAGGAGTATAGTTAGTGTTCCTTCAAAAGTTAGAAAAAGGCACGGAAATTGAATAAGAAATTATAAAATTCTCTCAAAAACTCCACGTTGTATTTTTTTCTGACAAATGTAAAATTGATAAGTTAATTTTTTCATTTTAAATCCTCGTATACTAGAGATTCTTGAAAATGAGAGGGGCGTGAGGTACCAACAAAGAGTCATGGCCTAAGGGCCCAAAATTTGTTAATCTGGCAATCCCCAGGCACCGCATACTGAATAAATTTAATCAAATTTAGCATCTTAATCCCTTCAGGGCTTCAAGAATCGACGAATACTAAAGTTGAACTTAATCTACAGATTGGACTGAACAATGAAGATATCGGAGTCATAGCGCCCTTCCGGGCGCAAGTGAGTTTACTTAGAAACTCTGTTCCAGAGGATGTTGAAGTAAATACTGTAGACCAGTATCAAGGACGCGAAAAGAACATTATTGTTTACTCCTGTACTGAAAGCTCACCTCAGGGCTGTACAAATACAAGGGTAAATATTCTAGTGCGATAACGAATTTACTCGCAGCACAAAGTGAGCGCTTGCGCAAATTACTTACGCCTCGCAAAGTTTGCCCCCATTTCACAACTTTCCATTGACAATATTCTCTCTTTGCAGGCATTCCACATCCTAGAAGATCACAACAGACTTACTGTAGCCGTGACACGAGCAAAACAGAAACTCGTCTTAATCGGCGATAAAAATATTTTGGAGACCTATTCGCCTTTTGCGAAACTCCTTCGTTTTATGAGGAAAGAAAATATAATTGATTTATTCAATCCAAAGAAATCCTTTGACTGGAAGGAACTTGTTGATTCTCTTGAAAAATCTGAATCTTAGAATAGGTTTGTGTCATGAGATTCAAAGTAATCCAGAATTAGGGTTTTTGCACATTTTTTATGTTGCATGTTTTTTACATTCTCAATTTATTCAGTTTTCTTGTCTTGTTTCTAATAAGTTTAAGAAACTAAGTATTCTTTTGTACTCTTTTTCCGTATTCGGATTCAAATTAAATGAAAAAAGTTATCGATTTTTCATAATTACTGCTACATTGATTTTTATTGTGAAATAAATGTATAATTAAAAGAACTGGCTTTTGGCTTTCCCATCCATTTATTCTAGGGTATTTGCAGTTCTCTAAAATTATCTTCACCGCATCGCACGTACATAAACTTCTAAGTGAACACTTCATTAAAATACTCATTCATTAATAACTTTTTCTATCTGATGCTGCCTCAGCTTCTGAAGGTCCTTCGTATGAAAACAGGTAACCTCCATCTTGCGTGAGATTCTAGTACAGCAGGAATTGACTCTATGGTTTAAGTATTATGTGGTTCAATAGGAATCAATCATTCCAGTACTGTTTTCATATCATTCTCAAAATATTTAAATAAATCTATATGTCGTAAGAGGGAAGAATTTCTTATTTTTCCATTATAAGGAAAGCGTTTTAAAAATTTTTTGCTTTGTGAGATTTTTTTAGCTGACTCAAATTTGATAATCGAATTGATGATAGCCCAAACCTACAGGAAGAATAATTATCTTCATTTTCTCAAAAAAATGTGTTTATCACGTTTTATTTGCTTGTCCTTATTTATCTGACTTGGGAATGAACAGGTAATTTTTTACATGAAACGTGAACTTTTTAAACTAATTATAATTCGTATTTAGAAGGGGAATTCACAAAAATTGTTCCTCCAATCCAAAATTCGTCGCGATTTCAAAGTTCCCTCTTCTTAATTTTAAATGAATAAAGTACTACCAGCAGTCTTTAGAGTACAAGGAGTATTTCAAATAAGAAATATTTCTGAATTGTAATAGAAAACTTGTTTACATTGTTCTTCGCGGATTCATCCTTTTTTAGTTAGAAAATCCACTACTTGTTTGGAATTTTAACTTGTTTGTTGAAAATCAAGTTTCCTTGTTAAAGTTACGTTATTTCGATTCAAAATTCACCTCTGGTTGAAATTGTAACTACTTTATTGAAATTGATTCATCTTTTTTGGTGAAAATTCAAGTATTTAGTTGAACGTTGTTTTTTTAATTTAAGAATTAAACTATTCCTTTGAGAATGAACTTCGTGGGAAATTTGCCTTCTCTGTAGAAAATAATCTTTATGGTCAAAAATTAATTTTTTTGCCTGAAATACATACCTTCATTTGAACATTCATACCTGAAAATTTATTAGTTTGGTTGAAAATCAATTACTTCTACTGAAAATTCAAATGGTTGATTTTTAGTGAAAAAAGATCTTTTCTAGTTCAGAATTCGACAATGCGGTGAAAATTACTCTTTTTGAATTGAAAATTCATTCAATATTCGTTAAAACTTTACATATTTGTTCAAAAATCGATTTTTTGTAGAAGATCATCTTTTTCTTCGGAAGTTAATATTCTCCTTCAAAAATTCTTTTTATGGTTAACATTTCAAGTTATACAGTCAAACATTTTTCATTTTAGTCGAACATTCGTCTTGTTGAAAACTCTCATGTTTGGTTTAAAATTAGTTTTTCAAGCCAAAAATGTCACTATTCCATTTTTGTTTGAAAATTTTTATGTTTTGAATTTCAACCATTCTGTTGAAAAATTGTATTTTTTGCTTGAAAATTAAGTTTTTGTCAAAAATTGAACTACTTCAGTTAAATGCTTATTATTTCAGTTAAACATTCGTCTTTCTGGTTTAAAATTAAACTACTTCAGTTAACAATTTCATTTGATTCTTCGTAATTTTGTGCATAAATGTAATAATTTGTTTGACAGTTTTGTTTGTCGGAAGATAGTTTTTTTAGTAGTTAGTTTTTAGATCCTTTTTTTTCAATTTAAAAAATGAGCAATCAAATTTTCATTTAATAATATTTTTCAGTCAAAGTTAATTTATCTGTTTGAAAACTCAACTCCTTCAGTTAGAGATTCTTTTTTTAGTATAGAACACTTATGCTTCGTTTAAAATTGGGTTTTCAAACTAAAAATGTTACTGTTCCATTTTTGGTTGAAAATGATTATTTTTTTACTTTGATATTCGACTATTTTATTCAAACTTCACATTTTTTCTTAGAAAATGATATTTTCTATTTGGAAATTAATCTTCTTTTTTTAATATTCACCTTTATGGTTGGAAATTGAAGTGCTCAAGTTAGACATTTATCTTTTCAGTCGTAAATTCATCTTCTTGTTTTGAAATTTAACTGTTCTGGTTGAAGATACATAATGTTATTTGAAAATTTATCATATTAGTTGAAAAATGGACTATTTTTTTGGACATTCTTTTTTTGTTGAAAATTTGAGTATCTTTTTAAAATTGATTTATTTTGCAATGTTTGATTTGTTGTGTTAAAGGATGTTTAGAATGGACGTCATAGATAAAAATAAATGGTTGCGTTTTGCGACAAATATAAATACGTTACTCCTAGTTTTTTTTTACCGCCAACATGCCAACAGAACGCGATATTCCTGGATATTCACCCATTGAAGCTAATCGCGCCAAACGTTGCTTAACTTCAGTGATCATACGAGAACTGGTTTCTTGAGCGCCACCCTGAGTTCCTATAAACTAACTCAATCGTTAAAAAGTAATATAATAAATAATATTTGCAACAGATTCCGAAAAATGAACCTCCATATTTGTGATTAGGGCAATCTTGCGGACTTTTGCGCACTTTTTTCTCCGTTGATCTTTTGAAGTATATTCCTAATTTCTCACATTCTAATTCTAATAATTTAGTTCAAAAGTCATATTTCTTAATTCCTCTTTTCGACTTCGAATCCGACAATTTGACTATAATCTTCAGTCTTCCTCAGCTAAACAGATTTGGAATATGATATTCATCTATTATGTTTTTTTTTCTAGTTTAAAAATGCATCGATTTTGGCAGAATAATTTTTAATTGAGTACGTCTATTATAAAAATTGGAGTGTTTGATAGAAACCAAATCGATTCTTTTTGATAATTTTACTACTTTGTTGAAGATTCAAATGCTTTACTGGAAATCAACAGTTCTGTTATTATTTTATAGTTGAATCAAACAATTTGAACCTTTCTTCGGAAATTGATATTTTCCTGGAAGATCAATTACCTTGATTGGAAATTAACATTTTCAAGTTGAAAATACAACATTTTTATAAAAAACTTGTCTCAATGATTTAAAAATGTCATATTTTGGATATAATGTCCTCTTTTTGTTTGCAAATCTATTTTTAATTGGTAAAATTTGAATTTCTCTGGTTGGAAATGCAACTATTTGGTTCAGAATTAATCTTTCCAGTAGAAAACTAATCATCTTGATATAAAATTAAATTTTTGGAGCTGAAAATTCAATTCTTTGATTCAAAAGTATTATATTTTGTGAAAAGTTATCCATTTAATTAAAAAAATAATCTGTTCTAGTTGATCATGGAATAAATATGTTTACTTGAAATTAAAATATTCTGTCAAAATTCCAAATTTTCTTCGAGGATATCGCTTGTCTTCGTTGAAGATCCTTTTTTCAGGTGGAAGATACAACTTTTTTTATAGCAAATTCGTCTTTCTGGCTTACAAGCTTCATATTTTGGCTTTGATGTCGTATTTTCCTTCAAAAATTTATCTTTTTCGGTAGAAATTTTATTTTTCTTATTTCAAAATCCAACTATCCGGTTGAAAATCGTTCCTTCCAGTAGAAAACTAATCATCTTGATAGAAAATTCAATTCTTTGGTTCAAAAGTAGAATATTTTGTCAAAAAGTTATTCTTTTTATTGAAAAATAATCTGTTGTAGTTTTTCATAGAACTACTTTGTTTTAAATTCGTCTATTGTATTAAATTCAACTACTGTAGATTCAAAATTAAAATCTTCTTTGATGGGTGAATATCATTTTCTCATTAATATTTTCAACTAAAAGTTACAAAAAAAGTTCGGTTAAAAAGTTATCTTCGTTACTTACTTGAAATTAAAATATTTTGTCGAAATTCCATATTTTCTTTAAAAAAAATCGGTTGCCTCTTTCATTGAAAACATCATTCGTCTTGGTTGATCATTCGAATACTTTGTTGGAGATTCGTTTTTGGATATAATTTAATTATTTTTTATTTGAAATTAAAATCAACTTTGGTAGACAAAACATTTTTTTTCAGATTCGTTATTCGAACTGATATTAAATTATTCTAATTGTGGTTGAAAATGTAACTAATATTTAACATATTCGTTTTTTTTCTTTGAAAATAATATATGATTGAAAATTAAGATAATTTATTTTTGTTCCAAAGAAGATCTGTTGAAGTTGAAATTTGAATCTTTGGTTGAAAATTCATATTTTAGTCCAAAATTTGACTCATTTGTTGATATCTTCCCCAAGTAGGAAGAAAAATGACGCGCGCGAGGCGGGTTATATGTAACCCGCTACATATTATATAGTAATATACTATAGGTATAATAATATACCTATAGTATATTATTAATTGAAAGTGCATGATTAAAAGAAGTAACTTTTTGCTTTTTCTATCACTTTATTTCAGGATATTTTCATTTTTTTATTATTATTTTCTTCGCATCATGTACATAACCTCCCATGTGAACACTTCATTAAAATACTCATTCATTAATAACTTTTTCTATCTCATGCTGCCGCAGCCCCTGAAGGATCTGCATTCATTTACTCCTGAAGTTTCGATAAACAAGAGCACAGAAATGTTTCCAGCAGAAGTTACTCCGGCCATATATATCGAAGCAGAGTTGAAACTTTGTGGCTTCTCAACTTTCCAGGACAACATTTCCGCCCCGATGTTTATTCGAACTTCCCTCTTCGGTTTATTATCCCAAAACTGTCTTGAAAATTTCCGCTTATCTTCCAAGGAGTGCCAATGAAGACGGCGGCGAATTCGATCCTAGGCCCAACTATTGGTCACTGAATTCGTGTTGTTTGGATCGAAAAGATTTCTTTCATTTTCAAAACATGAAGATTCGAATACAATTTTACCTTTCTTTCCAATTTAGTTAATAATTTAATAACATTTTTCTGCCTGAAGGCAAAAAATTTACATCTAGAAAAGGTAAAAGAAAAACTCGAAGTTCGTGATTAACAGTTGGAAAGTACCTAATAAACCTAAAACTTAAGATTAAATACATTCTAGCGATTTACTGCTAAACAGGGACAATTTTTATATACAATTCAATCTTTAGAATCTTCGTTTGAGATAACGAATTTCATTGATTTTCTAATAGCGTTAAGAGTATAAAATTATTGAAATTGCTAACTGATTGAGTAAGAAGACGTCGAGACGTGCAGAATTTGTATAACACTTCAGAATCGAACGCTGTCATAATTCAACTCAAGCTTTGAGTATATCGTTACGATTGGCATTACGTAATACTATTGGCGTACTTTTCACGTAACGATGTGTAAAGTACATAAAGGTCCGCTTCAGTCTGTTCGAAATGGAGGAAATGAGTAGAGGCTCGGGGCGACCAGCTGAATAATTTTCCTCGTTAAACGTCACGAAACTTGAGGAAGTTGAAATACCATTTTTCTTGCTTCCAAATTTATTTGTTCAAGTTATTTTCAATCATTTTCTATTTGTCATGTCATATTGTATTTCTAAGAGAAGATTGACCTGATTAAAAAATTATATTTCAAATTCACAAAGTTTACTACCCACGGAAAAAGGAAAATTGTCCAATATTTTTCGGATATTTTTTTGAACTTTATTGAAAATAATGGAAATCATAAGCTGAACTAAATCTTAAATTATTTTGATCGCTTCTATTTCAATTCTACAGATTGTTAATATTATTAAACTCTGGACGTTTTGATATTGATATTGTTGACTTTTTAGCGTTTTAAATTGGAGACCTTAGATATTTCTAATTATCGACGTATTCAGATGAACTTTATTGAATTTTAAAAAGTTCCTATTTCTCGAAAGTCAGTTTTACTGAAATCAAATAAATCGTCCTGAATCCCAGTTAATTTTAAAAAATCCAGGCAAATTCGGTTCGATTCAACTGGATTGAAAGTGATAGACAAAATTTCAGTGATTCAAACCTATCTAAAGTGAATTCAAAAGAACTCGAACTGGATTTTTTTATGCGAATTGACCGAAATTCAATCTGAAGAAAATATACCAGAACTAGAAAAAATTCGAATGAATTCAAGTTGATTTTAAAACATGAGATTGAATCCATATGAGTACAATTAAATTTGAGTAAATTAGAAATCAAATTAAATGATATCGAAAGTAAACGCAACTAGAGTGAAATAAATTGTCCTGAATTCAAGTTAATTCAAAGTAATTCGGATGAGTTTGATGAGAGTTAACGGAATTCAAAGTGATAGATTATTTTCGAGAAAAATGCATTTGAAGAAGAAAGGCTTTCGCTGATAATCGCAAGGTTGCACTTTTGCCTGCACTTTTTTTTTGAATTCAAAACTGTTCATCTATTCATTTCCTAATAACTTCAAATAAAGTTAAAATTTTTAATGATTTTTTAATTATTTAAAAAAAAGGAAGACTCTGTTTCATCTTTTTATTATCTTTCGTTTAGAAAATTGTGTATTTTATTTTAAATTATTAATTATTTAATCATTTGTAGTATTTAAATTTTTTATTTCAATGAGGAAATAAGCGTTTCAAACGGAAATTGGAATGTTAAATACGAAATCAGAATGTTTTATACAAAATACAAAAAATAAAAAACAGAGATAATAGTCAATTATCTTTTAAACATTTATTTACTTCCAGTAACAATTATACTTAATAATTATTATACATATGTATCATCAGGATTACGTAGTATCGCACGAACTAGAATGATACTCGTCGTAGAAGCAAGGCGATATATATAATAATTTTTCAGAATAAATGTTAATGTAAGTTAATAAATGTTTTAAGGTAATTGACTATTATTCCTGTGTTTTATTAGAAATATAAATACTACAAATAATTAAATAATTAATAATTTAAAAGAAAATACAGAACTTTCCAAATTAGAAATAATAAAGAGTTAAAACAGAGTTTTCATCAGAAATGATTAAAAATCATTAAAAATTAAAATTTTATTAAAAGTTATTAAGAAATGAATAAATAAACAGTTTTGCGTTACAAAAAAAGTACAGGCAGCGAGGATCGAGCGTGCAACCTTGCGATTATCAGCGAAACGCTTTACCAGGTGAGCCACCAGGTGCTTGCAAATACATTTACGCTAGCTGAACGACCATCCGCTCGCAATTCTTCAAATGCTTTTTTCACGAAAATGGTCCAAAATTGCGCCTTCTTGATTTTTCTCAGAAAACCTCTAGTAGGTGTATATCACTAAGGGGAGTATCGTCCAAAACAAAAATTAAGTGACCTGAAGGTCCCCTTGTAAACCTACTTGATCAAACACAATTAAACATGAGTGAAAAATACAAATTTTGTAAATTTAGTGTAATCCAAATGAAATTGAAGTGTCTGGGGCGAATGGATCAGACTTGAATTCAAAGTAAATTTATCGGAATTGAAGAAAATTCGAGTAAATAAGAATGAATTTAATAAACATATAGCAAGTGAATTTAATGTTGGTTCAACTGGAATTAAAGTGTCTGATTCGAATAATTGTAATCAATTTCTTTCAATTTAAGTGAATTCAAAAGAATTGAAAGTGAATTTGAATCTACTTTCAAGAATTGAATCGAATCCGAATAAGTCCAATCGAATTTGTTGTACATAAATTAGGAGAATGCAATGTAATCAAACCGAAGTGCACCTAGTAAACGGAAAAACATTTAAACAAATTATATTTAATGGAAATCTGGAATTTACAGTGAATTCGGTTTATAAAACTTTCAAAACTGAAACGGATTCATAGGGACTTTAATTTTTTAGGGTAAAAAATAATTCTGAGAAAAAATGTTAAAAGCTTAAAAAGTGCAATTTCGACCTATCAGAACTATAAATCCGGAAAATTCCACAAAAAAAGTCCTGAATTCTTTTGAATCTTTTCTCGTTTACCTGTCATAAAATCAAAATCTTGAAACACAATCTTATGAATCAGAATATTCGGCATTAAAAGTTCTCGTTCCGCAGGTAGTAAGATATGTTGATTCGAAAAAAACAGTTTGAGTGTTTTCGACATGAAATCCGTCAATCTTCCTTTTCGAAATAGGGATTATATTTACATTGTCACAATCTGTGCTAAGGTAAAAAAACTGATACAATATCGGAGGCAATGTCACCAACATAAATTTAAGATTAATGGATGGATTCAGACAACCAGTTCCGAATTTTCGTTGGTAACCATGTTGGTGTTTATCCTATAGACAAATTTTTTTCGGTGTGAATAGGCACAGAGTTTTAGGCGCAGAAACGAACAAATTTTTGAAGCCAACAAGAAAAAACCCTCGCGTGTCTCAACAGCAGGGCCCGCTAGGGCATATTTTCATCCTTTTCCATATTTATTCACATTTAAGATAGAACTGAACACTTCAGCTATCTTTTTACGTATTTATATTCATTTATTTGTATTTATGTATGGGTTAAAGCTATGCTATCTTTACCAGAGTCCTACTATACCGACATTTTTTCGAAACAACTCACGTCTAGTCTAGTGAAGATATTAACTTGAAATTTTTTTAAATCAGTGTAAAGGCAATAATGAACGTTTATCTGGTTCTAAACTTCTGGAATTGTTTTTTATATGATTTTCCAGATTTCCGAAGCAATGTCACAATTCGTGTGGACGGAAATTCATGAAAAAAAAAATGTCGGTAAGATAGGATTCCGGTAAGCACAGCATGGCCAAATCAAAACTCAAAACCTGTGCGTGACAACCGGACGTGCAATAGTGCTCTTCAAATTGCCGCATCTTAGGCGCCGACGGGTTTCAATCCTCAATTTTACAACACTGGAAAAATACAAATCCATAAATACAGTATGTGAAAAGATAGAAATAATGTTCAGTTATATCTGAAAAAGGATAAAAATAGGCCCTAGAAGGCTCAGGGACCGGAACAGTCATTATGTGGTCACTTTCAGGTTTCGCGATTGCGTAACCGCTCCATTCACGCAGTCCGCTATAGGGAAGGCCTTTGAAAAAAGTTTTAACAACATTTAAATTAATAACCGTAACTCCCGAATGGAACAATGTGGCCATTGGAAACCACTTTAAACATTTAAACAATAAGCGAAGACCGCGTTGACCTGGAAGAAGGAATGGGTCCAAAGATTAGAAGTTATTCAGTCAGTCAAGTTACGTTTTACATGATAAGTGCTCCGCTCGTTGAAAAGTACGATTTCCCCATTTCTCCGAGTTACATCAGTGAATCTGTGAGAAAAGTCTCCAACGTTTGCGAGAGTCGGTCGTCACTAGTCGTTTGTGAAGATTTTGCGCGAACGAACGCATTAGCTGCGGACCGGCGGGGAAAGTCTTCATGGAGTTACGCCTGAGCTCGGAGTAGCTGTAGGGATTGCGGTTGACGAGGCAACGGAAGTGGTTAAGTTAGGAGGTGCATAGGGACTTCCACAAAGTTGGTCTGCTATACGGCCACCCTCTCGAAGACCACTCAAAAACGCTCCGTGCACTGTCGCTGGATAATTGCGAATCGTGTGTTCACCTGAAAGATACATTTTTATTAGTTAAAATTAATGGTGACAGATCATAAGGCGGTAAAGGACAAAATGACGATTTTACAGGAGAGGAAAAAAACCTTCTGTAAGATCGAATTCACAATTAAAATTTCACGCGTCTGCAGTGAAACTTAACGCGTCTAAAGTGAAACTTAACGCGTCTGAAGTGAACCTTCCTGCCTCTCTAGTGGAACTTAACGCGTCTAGAGTGAAACTCCTAGCGTCTGAAGTAAAACTTCACGCGTCGGAAGTGAAACTCCAGCATTGACGAAACTATGCAAACCTCGCACTGTTAAGCTAAATGAATTTACTTCTTTTACTTCCAGGACTGCCCTGCGATTTGTATTTTGCTCTCGCTTTCTCATTCCTTCACCCACAACTTTTACTTCCAACTTGCACGCCTTCTCTAACACGTATTTTATTTTTGTCGACCACGCAAGTTATGGAAGTGAAACTTGAATATGCAAGAATTAGAGGATGAGAGGAAAGAGTTAATCGTACGGCAGTCGTGAAATTTACAGAAGTTAAATCATTTAGCACAGAAGTGTAAAGTTTGCACTGTTCCATCATTGCTGTAGTTGCACTTCAGACGCGCTTGTCGGTTGATAATTCACTTAATTAATTATAAACTCTTTCGTTGATAATCCTTTTTTTTCGCTGGAGATTCATTATTCTAGTTTGGACTTGATTTTTTTGGTCAGAAATTCAACTAATTTGTTCATACTTTGTTCTTCGTTAGATTCAAATGTTTCTATTTCGAATTTCAAAAAGCTTTTGTCTAAAATATCAACTATTACGATTTCCGTTGAGAACGGATTTCTTTTCAGTTCAGATTCAACTGTCTTGCACAGAATTCTTCTTCTCAGCTTGAAATTCAATAATCCAGTTGGAAATTAAATATCTTTCGTGGGCACATTGACTATTTTGTTAAAAAGTCAACGAGTTTTTCTGAAAATTAACATACTTGATATGATAGAGAATCCATTTTTTTTGTTGAGAAATCATATTTTTAATTAAAATTGGTCTTTTTTGTGAAACCATTGATCTTCTTGGTAGAAAATTTATCTTTGTACTTGAAAATGTAACCATTTGGTTTGAAACTCATGCATTTTGTTTAAATTTATCTTCCTAGTTTGGAATTGAATCACTTTGTTGAGAATTTATATTTTCTAGTTGAAAATTATTTTCTTTGATGAATACTGATCTATTTCTTTGCTGATCAAACTATTTTGTTGAATATTTTTCTTAAATCATTACATTCAGCGGATTAGAAAATCTTTTCTTGTTGTTGGAAAATAATTTTTAGAAGTGATCTGAGCATTCTATCTTTGATTCAGAAAATTTTTTTCAGTAAGGAATTTTCCTTTGCGGGTCAAACATTTAGGTACTCTGTTGAAAATTTAACAATTATATAGCAAGTTCAATTATTCTTTCGGGATTTCTTTCTTTTTTTGTGTTTTTTTTTCTGAAAAGTTATCTTTATGGGTATAAAATAAACCGCCTCGTTGAAAATTCGTTTTTTTTTTTAGATTGAGTATGTATATATTTTGTTCAGAAATCATCAATTTCATTGTGAATGTGTCAATTATAGTAAAATATTAATCCTAATGATGAAAAACTTGGTTTTAATTTTAGCAATTGGGTTAAAACTCATGCTTTT
>WSXT02184425.1:0-36690 GCA_011762715.2 Neuroterus valhalla | reverse complement strand
ACAAAACTTAAATTTTTTTTAGCAATCAAATGTTTGTTCGAAGATCCCATAAACTAAACTATCTTACCATCAGCTAAGGTTTGAAATGTGCATGTAAGAATTTCTTCTTCTGTACTTCTCTAAACTCTGTTTTTCTCTCCGTTTTTTTCTTGTCTTCTCTTCTCTTCTCAACTATCTTATTCGCTTCTTTTTTCAACTTTTTTCTTCTTTTCTTTCCGTATTCTTTTAAACCTCTTCTTCTCTAAACTCTCTTCTTCTTTATTTCCCCTTTTCTTCTCTTCTCCTATTGAATCTTCCCTTCTGTTCTTCTCTTAACTCTCTTCTTTTTTTCTTCTCGGACTCTTTCAACTCTCTTCTCCTCTTCTCCTTTTTTCCACTAAACCCTCTTCTTCTGTCTTCCTCTTCTAAATATCTTCTTCTCTTTTTTCAACTGTCATTCTTCTTTCCCTAACTTATTTTTTTCTTCTCTTATTTTTTCTCCTCTCCTTTTCTGAAATATTTTCTTCTCTCCTTCTTCTAACTCTTTTCTCTTCT
The DNA here is from genome assembly GCA_011762715.2 of Neuroterus valhalla. NCBI lineage: Eukaryota > Metazoa > Arthropoda > Insecta > Hymenoptera > Cynipidae > Neuroterus > Neuroterus valhalla. The sequence continues at coordinate 36,156 of WSXT02184425.1, read as the reverse complement.
CAATTCTTCTCTCCTGTTCTTCTTACGAATCTCTTCTTCTCTAAAGTCTCTTCTCCTCTTCTTTTCTCCTCTTCTCCTCTAAACTCTCAGCTCAACTTCTTCTCTCAACTTTGTTCTTTTCTACTAACTTTCTCATCGGGCAAGAAACCTCTAAATGACTTATTTTTTAATCATTTAAACTTGATCCTGTTATCGACATGCTATCGACATCCAAAACGTTCTACAGCTGAAGTGGTTTGTGTCCATGCTAAGCTTATGAAAAATTCTCGTTTTCCTTCATTTTACACAGTAGGAAAATAAGAAAACACAACAAGATGTGACCTTGCAACTCTCAAGATATGAATAAACTTTGAGCAGTTTATGCAAAACTCGTTTCTCACAATTGCACAATATCATTCTGAGACGGCATCGAGAATGTTTTAGAAGCTTAGCACCGACACGTGCTAAGAATGGCTAAAATTAGGTAATGAAAAAACTGAACTAGAAACTCATATGAAAATCCCAAATCTTATATATATTCTAAGCAACAAAGATAATTTTTTTTGGGATCAACTGTTTATTAAAAATTCGATTGAAACCACACCGTCTTACCATCGGCTTATGTTGAACATGTGAAATTTTTTCGTTTTGTTAGAAGTCCAATTATTTTTTTTATATTTATATTTTTTAACGAGCATTAAACTATTTTGTTGAAAATATCCTTCTCATTCGAAAAATCATATTTGTGGTGAGAATTTAAAACTTTTGTAGATTTTTTTCGCTTAGAAATCTTAGAAATTTGTGGGATAGACAGCTTGCGGTTGGATCCGAACCACCAAGGACAACAGATGCATAGTATTGAGACAACCTTGAGAACTCTAGAGGTACCAGACGAAAGTGTGATAAAATCAAAAAACGAGGTTAACAATAACTTTAACGTGGCAATTATTTATCTGATTTCCCGTTAACGCAGTCAACTACTGTTGAAAATCCACAAACAGTGCAAATAGTTCACCTTCCTCCTGACCTTGCTTTTTACATTCTCATTTTGATTACAAATCGATCTGTTTGGTTGTGAATTCAACAATGGGGTTATATATTCACCTACTTGGTTGATGAACTTTTCTTGTTGGAAGTTCCATTATTTTGTTCAAGTAATCTGAACTGGTCGAAAAATTAACTATTTCGTTGAAGCTATTCATCTATCTCTTTTCCTCTTCACTTCTCCTCTTAACTCTCTTCTTTTCATCTTTTCTAAACTCCATTCCTCTCCTCTTCTTGTTTTCTCCTTCTCTCCTTCTCCTTTTACCTTCTCCTCTCTTCTTCTCCTTCGACCCTTTCCTCCACTTCTTCTCCCAACTCCCATCCTCTCTGCTTATATTCTCCTTCTACCTCTCTTCGTATCCGCTTCTCCCAACTCTCTTTTTCTCTTAACTCTCTTCTCCTCTTCTCGTCTCAACTCTGTTCTCCTCTTAAATTATCAACTGTCATCTCCTATTCTTCTCTCCTTCTGTTTTCTCTTCTTTTTTCCTGCTCTTCTTCACATCTTTTCTGTTTCTCTGTTATTGAAGAATTATATTTCTAGTATGAAATTCAACAGTTCCAAAGTTATACTGTCCCTTCGGTTCCATACTGGTGGAAAATTGATTTTCTCTTCGAAAATTCCAATTCGAGTTTCAATACAAAATTTCCGTACTTGTTTCCATAAAAATGTGGAAGAAATGGAAAAATCCTGAAGGCTCGCAGAGTCGAAAAATCTAATTTAAAATAGAACCGAACAACATTCTGCGAGATAGATTTGAAGCAGAAGGAACGAAATATTCAAGATTTCCAGGAATGTCAAGAAAAGTCCTTCCGTTGCCAGAATTCTTAACCTTTTATAGGTATCCATCCGGTGTGGAATTCACCTCAGCCGGCTAGACTCAGATCAGTTGCTATATTCTTGACTATTTCGCTTTGCAGCAACGCGACAGGAAGTATTTCAGTAATTTATAAGACCCCCAGCAGGGAGATAAAGAGCACTTTATTTAACTCCACGGCGTCGCATAAAGATTCCTTATAGGTTAAGGGATCGTAAAACCCCGCAGAGAATTACGATCACTCGAATATCGTCTCACCACATGATTTAGTAATTTTCGCCATACTTGAGCAAAAATATTCCCTTTGAACATATGTCGTAATCCCTTGCCACGTGACTCATTAACTAAATCACCCTCTTATCACCTCTAAGGTAACATTTCCATTAAACGTTTCACTTGAGGTGTCGGTTTCCATGCCACTCTAGTTTGATACGTTCATGAACAAAATAAAAGTTCATTGAAGCGTAAGCTTCTTATAGATTGCTACGCTTGTTTCTGTTAAGACGGGGGGAGGGGGGGGGGAGAGTATTTTTACCACAAAATTGGATCCGCCTCCTCTGGCTTTCCTCTGCGACACTTCCTCCACCTCCTGAGCTTTTTTAAACACACCTTATCCATAAACTAGGTCTTGGAATTTCTAAATGTTTGAATGAATGAATTATTTTTGCAAAGTACTATTTAATCTACAAATATAGTTCCAACTACAATTTCAAATAATGAATTTCAAGTTTCTTTTGTAATCTACTTATTCCGATGAAAATGATAAATATGTCAGCACTATTTCTAGTTCACAAAGACATCAGGAAGGCATTCTCACCTTCTCTCCAACGCTCTTCTTCTCTTATTTCCTTTTTTCCTTCCCTTCTCCTCTTCTTTTTTCTCCTAACTCTCTTCTTCTCTTCTACTCTCCTTCTCCTCTTCTCCTAACTCTCTACTTCTATTCTTCTCTTCTTCTTTCTCTTCTTCTTCACTTATCCATGCAACTCTCTTCTTCTTTCAACTCTCTCATTCTCTTCTTCTCCTGAATCTTCTAACTCTCTTCTTCTCCTTTTCTCTTCTTCTCCCAACTCTTCCGTTATCCCCTTCTCTCCTCCGTTTCTTAGATTAACTCTTTTGACCTTTTGATTCTCTTCTTCTCCTTGTTTCCCCAACTCTCCTATTTTCCCTTTCACCTTCTCTTGTTCTCTAAAATGTCCTATTATTTTTGTTTCTTATCCTCTTCTTCTCTTCGTCTATTTTCTCCTTCTTTTCTTTTTTCTTCTCCTTTTGTCTACTTCTCGTCACCTCTCTTCTTCTTATTCTCTTATTCCCTTAACTGTCGTATCCTACTTACTTCCTTCTTCTCTTATTCTCTTCTTCTCTCCCTTCCTTCTCCTCTCCTTCTCTTTTTCTCTTCTTTTCCTTTCTTCTTCTCTTCTTTCCTTCTTTTCTCCATCTCTACTTCTCTCTTTCTCTTCTTATCTTCTTCTTCCCTCCTACTCTACTACTCTTCTCCTCTCAACTCTCATACTCGATTCATTTTTCCTGCACTGCCCTTTCCTGTTCCTCTTCAATTTTTTGCCTTCTTCTCTTCTTCTTCTTATAACCCTGGTCTCATCTTAACTTTCTTCTCTTCCCCTTTTCTTCGTATCTTCTTCTCCTCTCCTCTTTTGCTCTTGTATCTCTTCTTCTCTTAATTCACGTTTCTCTCCTTCTCTTAACTCTCTCCATTGTTCCTTCTCTTTTCCCTTCTTCCTTTCGTCTTCTCTTCGTTTCTCCTGCTCTCCTCCCCTACTTCTCTTCTCCTCGCCTCTCCTCCTTCCCTCCTTCCCTTCTTCTCTCCCTCTTCTCTGCTCTTGTTCCCTTCTTCTATTAAATCTTGTTTTCTTTCCTTCTCTTCTTCTCTGAACTCTCTACTTCTCTCCTTTTTCTTCTTTTCTCCCCTCAACTCCCTCCTCCGCTTCTTCTCCTAAATCTTACCTTTTCAACTTCTCTTCTTCTTTCAACTCTCTTCTTCTCTCCTCTTCTTCTTCTTTGCTTCACATTCCCTCTTAACTGTCCCCTTCACTCCTCCTCTTAACTCTTTTCTTTTCTTATTTTCGTCTTCTTTTGAACCCTCTTCTTCGCTTGACTCTCTTTTTCTTTTTCACTTCTTCTATTCCCTCCTTCTCTTCTTCTTCTGACTTTCTCCTCTTCCTCTCCACTTTTCCTAAGAACTTCCTGTTCCTCCTTCTCTTATTATCTACTCTCTTCTTCTTTCAACTCTCTTCTTTTCTCCTCCTATTTTTCTCTCCCCTCCTTGTTTTTTTCCTTTCCCCTTCTTCTCTCCTTCTCCTAACTCTCTTCTTGTCTCAATTATCCTCTTCTGGTCTTCTCACAAACTTCTTATTCTCTTCCGAACTTTTTTCTTCTCTCACTTCTTCTCTTTTTTTCTTTCCCCCTTTTCTTCTTCTCTTCACTCTTGAATTCTCTGGTTATCTTCTTCATTTGAGTCTAAACTTCTCTAAACTCTCCTTCTATGATCTCTCTTCTTCCTCCCGTGCATCCTCCTCCTTTTGACTCTCCCCTTAGCACTTTCTCTCCACTCTTTTCTTCTCCACCTCTTGTCTCCTTTCAACTCTCGCCTTCTCTTAACTTTCTTATCCTCACCTCCCATCAACTCTGTTCTCTTCTTAATTATCGATTCTTTTCTCCTATTCTTCTCCTATTATTCGCTTCTCTTCTACTCCTAATCCTCTTTTTCCTTTCTTTCCTTCTCCTCATAACGGTCTTTTTCTGTCCATTTCTTCTTACTTCTTTTCTACTCTCAACTCTCATCTTCACTTCTTCCCTAAACCCTTTCTTGTTCTACTTTTCTCTCTTATTCTTTCAACTGTCTTCTCTTCTTCCTTCCTTCTCCCATTTTTCTCTCCTTTTCTTCTCTCCTCCTTCTCACACTTATCTTCTCTTGATTCTTTACTCCTTTTCTTCTCACAAACCTCTTATTCTCATCCTCTCTTCTTCGCTTAACACTCTTCTCCTCTTTTTTCTTCTTCTCAGAACGAACTAATTATTGTTTCATCACAGAAACAGAATTGATTGTTACTCATCTCTTTCTTGAATTCACAGTCAGAATGATAATTTTTTTAAACGAGGAAGAACGAGTCTTCAACAAAATTGTTGAATTCTTAACCGAAGATAAGAAATTTCAACAAAAATGATAGATAACAAACTAAGAAAATAATTCCTTAAAAAAAAGATTGAGTTCCAAAATGTTTTTTGTTGTTTACAAATAACGTTTCAATTTGAAATTAAACTTGAATAAAAAAACCACACAAACAGTGAACAGTTGGAGGGTGTCACCTGAAGCTCGGAAATCAAAACTATCACTACATTGGTTTTAAAATACAGCTTTTTTCAATATTAGTCTTTTTGGTTAGAAGTTAAACTTCTTTTGCAGAAAATGAATCTGTTTATTTAGAATTTATTTCTTTTTTAGGAAATTTCAGTAAAAACTAGAAGAGTTGTGTGTGTAAAACATCAACTATTGAACTTTTTTTTTTAATTTATATTCTTGAGTTTAAGATAAAACTATTTCGGAGGAGAAATCTTTTTTCGTTGCTGAACATCAATTTTTCCAAATGAAAAATTCAACTGCATATTCTATTTTTGTTCCAGAATTGATATTGTAAAGTTTATGATTCAACTATTCTGTTCAAAATTCTTTTTTTTATTAGAAATTTGTTTTTCGGGTAAACATTTAACCACTTTGTTGAAACTTCAGTTATTGAATAAAGATCCATCTTCTTCTCTGGAAACGCATCGTTCAAGGTTCGAAATTTATCAACTTTTTGAAACCTAAACTCCGTTGATGGAGAACAATTTTTTTTTTGGTTTGCGATTCATCATTGTATGTAAAAAATGATCTCTTTGGGCGAAAATTAGAGTATCCCATTGGGAATTCGTTTTCTTTTTCCGTTAAAAGTTGAAACATTTTGTTGAGAAGATGTTTTTTATTCACTTGAACATCAATTTTGAAACTGAAACTTGAACGATTCCATTTTTGAATTATTTAAATTTTTTTCAAATTCGGAATGCAATGATTTTGCATCCGCAAAAGGAGAATATCCAAAGAAGAATATTTGCTTCATCCTGCGTAGCTCAGTTGAGAGAGCACTCGTCCGAAAAACTGAAGAGCCTGGGGTCGAATCCCAGCAGAGTTAAAGGGCGGTCCTTTTCAAACGAAAAATCCTGTTCAACTTCTTGATACAAATATGCAACAAATTTTCGAAAACTGTACGCTTTTTCCAAATTTCTTTTTAGTTTTCAATAAAAGTGAAGATTTTTAGAGACTAGAGGCAATCGATAACGACGGAATTGCAGAATAACGGTTGTAAGAATACAACAAAAGAACCGAACCAGGATATGTTTATTCAAGAATTCTCTGCTTGAAGGATATTATTGTAGGAAATTTCCTCCGTTTCAAGTTCCCGAGAAACAAGCAAAAAATGTCCACACCGCTGGATTATATAAATCTTAACAATAGCTCATCGAAGCTCGTTATAATGATATAAATGAATAGTAATTTGCAGAGACCAGTTACTCCTTCCACATGGTAGGAATAGTGGAAGAAATCTGTAAAGGGAGAAAAATAAACATTCTAAAAACGCTATTGTAATCATTCTCCGAGATTATTGATCTAAGGAATAACGTTCAAGCCCACAAGTTTTCCATAAATGGCCTAATTACTTTTGCCTCAAAAAGATAAGGATGATGATTTTGAAGCATCCTTTGACTCCGTTAAGAGGAGATGCTATGGAAGCCCATGAAAATGAGAAGAGCTATTGGAGGGATAATTCAGAAGACTAGGTGGATTTGAAGAAGGAGATGGAGAGGAAAGAAAAATTGGTAGGCAATATGAAATTCAATGAGAAAGATAGAAGTTATCAAAGGGTTGACAAAGATGAAGGAGGAATTGATAAAGGTTTGATAGAGAGGAAAAACGAGAAATTTGTGAAACTAAGATGAGGGAGACAAATTATGAGATAAGTGTGAGATGAGAAGAGAAGGGAAAGTACGACTGCAATATGCGAGTGTGAATATTCGATGTAAAGAGAAAAGTAGAAAAGAGAAGAAAAAAGTAGAAAAGAGAAGAAAAGAGAGGAAAGAGAAGAGAGTAGAAAGAGAGAGGGGGGAGGAAAAGAGAGGAAGAAGATGATCAAGCAGAGAGTGTGGATAGAGAAGGGGAACCGGGAAATCTCTCTAGAGACAGAAATAGGTTTATGTATGAATAAGGGGAAGAGCGAGAGAGGAAGAGGGAGAGGGAAAAGGGAGAGAGAGGGCGAGGGATAAAGAGAGGCGGGGGAAGAGAGGTGAGAGTGGGGATAGGGAAAGAGATAAGAAGAGAATGCTCAAGCTTAGAGTGCAGATAGAGAAGGGGAACCGGGAAATCTCTCTAAAGACAGAGATAGGTTTATGGGTGAACAGGGGAGAGAGTTTGAGGGAGTTCGAATTGGAAAAGGAAGTCTGAAAGTGGGGGTAAAAAGAGACAAAGACAACGAGAGAAAACGGAATGATGATGAGTAGGATGTGGACAGATAAAGCAGCTTGTGAGCGCTCGAAACGAATCCTGCAGAAAAGATTAGTATGTACAACGCAAAAAGCACAAAAAGAACACGGAAGAGGTAGGAGGATGGGTGGTCATGAGTCAGAGGTTAGAAGATTAGAGGTGGGTCGAGACCGAGAGAGGAGACGAGTGAAAACATTTTGAGGGGGTCATGGTGATGAGATTAAAGGTAAGGAGGAAAAAGGTGGCTATCTTTATTGCATACAGTAGGAGGAGAGAGTAGAAAGGGTAGAGTAGAATAGAGAAATAGATGGAAGGGAGAAATAAGGAACTGGAATTCATAATGCAAGATTCAAATGTCAGGACCGCATAGTTAGGAATCGAAATATGGTGTAAAAAACACAAAATGTTTCGGAGGGAGTTTAAGTTGAGAAAAGTGGATGGGGAGAGTAAAACGCTAGTGGAGAAGGGAGGATGGAAGGAAAGGAAGAGGAGAGAGAAACAAGAATGTGGAGGGTTCAGGGGAGGAAGGAGGCAACACGCTGCTGGGGAAGCTCACAATATTGATTGATAAGGTAAGGGAGGAAGTGAGAATATAAGAAAAGAGAGAAGGGGCACTGAACAAAAAGAAATTTCGAATGTTAAGTGGAGGGAGATATAGAGAGAAGGAAGGTTACATGGAAGAGGTCGCGTAGGCGGTAGAGGAGAAGTGATAGGAATGTATAAACATAAAAAAGGAGTAGGGAGGGTATATATAAGAGAAAGACAGAGCTCGATGTGGATGAAGAAAGAAGAGAGAAGGGTAGATGAATATAGAAGTAAAACACTTATGACAGAAGGAAATAATGTTAACGTGGAAGTGATAAGAAAGAGATGGTAGAGACAGGTAGAGGGAATACGATATATACTACACAACCAGACAGCTTTCAGGAAAGGAATAGCGACCACATACAACATCTATGTGCTTAATCACCAAGTCAATAGGAACATGGATCAGAAGAAAGAGGAACAAGTTGCACTGTTCATGGATTCTGAAGTAGTAATTAACTATGTGAACAGGAGGATGCTATGAAGGTGCGTGAAAGGGAAAGGAGTCGATGTAGGGTTAATAAAGTCAAAAAAGGAGATTTTTGTGGAGACTGAGGTAAGGGTCAGCATAGGGGAGGGGAAAAGGAAAGGATTCCGGACATCAAAGGGATTTCGGAAAGCGTACCCGTTGAGCCCTATCCTGCTTAGAGCTCTTTTGACAGACTCGGAGGAAAGAACGGAAAAGATAGATGATGGTCAGCAGAGCAAATGGAATAGAGAAGAGAGAGTCAGAGTGATAGAAGGAGTGCATTCGTTAGAGAGGTAAGGTGACAAAGGAGGAGAGTATTTAGGAGAGGGTAAAGTGAATTTTGGATGGGAATGGTCAGGGTGAGGATTGGAAGATGAGGAAAGGATGGAGAGGCTAGAGGAGATGAGGAAGAAAACTGGTTACAGGGAGTGAGGGAAAACCAAAAATAACTTCTTAAGAATGAAAAATAATAATTCAGGGTTCCTTCAGGACGATGATAAAAAAAATGGTTGTTAGGGTAGTAAATACATTTTAAGAGAAGAAAATATGTATATAAAGTGGTTATAAAGAGACTCTTAAACCCTTAAGGGGAAAAAAGAATGGACGGATAATAAGATCATTTCTTCTACATGGTCAAAATAGTTTAAGAAATCTAAAGAGGAAGAGAGAAGAACATTCTAAAGACGCCATTGCAATAATTTCTTGAGATTATTTATCACCCAGGGGATAATGTTCAGGCCAACGAGATTTTACATAAATGTCTTAATTACTTTTGCCCCGAAAAGATAAGGTTGAAAATGAATTTCACGGCTGTTTTTTACGGCGTTTTTCCACGACGGGGATAATCTTTGTAATAAATGTCAACGTAAATCTTGTGGTACACGAGGCACTAACTTTTATTGATACACTCCTGGTTTAAGTGTTTCGACATTTATTGCAGTAACACAAAGACGCTTAGTTGACTCCAACTACTTCCGGTGTTAAAAAAATTGGTTATGGTGCGATTGATAAAGAATTTACCATAAAAAATTGATTTTTTCGGATCAAGATGATATAAGTGTTAATTTACGAAAATGTATATCATACTGAAGTTAATTAAAAAACAATTTTCTGTGACTTTTCCGTACATTAGTTGGCTCGTCCTGGGTTCAAATCCCAGCGGAATGGAAAGGCAGACCTTTTTTCATAGAAATTTGTATTGGATTTCTTGATCTGGAAATTTTTTTGAGAAAAATCGAATAGTCAACAAATTATTTGAACTATCTATCTGATCATATTGAGGATTCAATTATTTTGCTAATAATTCTCAGGAACTTTTTTCGTAATAACTTTTAGAAATTAATTTTTGTTTATTCGAAGATTTATAATTGTGGTAGGAAATTTGAGCATTTGGTTGTGAATACACGTTTTGATTGAAAATTCAAATTTGTAGCAGAAATTTTAACTGTTTTATTAGATAAGAACACCATTTTGTCATACATTGTCATAATTTTGTCATAAATTTGTTTGAAAATTAAATATTTTGGTAAACGCTAAGCTTTATATCCCGAAATTCTATTTCATGTTTGAAAATTAAACTATTCTGTAAATAATTTATATTTTCAGTTTCAGAAATCGAGAATCTTTCTGAAAATTCATCTTTTAGGTCAAAAATTTGAATACAGAGATGAAATGCGAACTACTCTCTTCGAAATTCAATTCTTTACCAATCAGTTATTTATTTGATGATATAATAATTACTTTGGAAGTGCTTCTCTTCTTGCGGAAAATAAATCTGATTTATTTAAAAATAATCTTTTTAAGTGGAACTTCAAGTGTTCGGTTGAAAATTCGCTTGTTTTGGTTGAATACAACTGCGGCTGAAAACTGATCAATTTTGTTGCAAGTATAATTTTTTTGTTTAAAATTCAACAACTTTGTTGGAGTTATTTCTTCCTCTAAAATTCAACTGTCTGTTCAAAATTCGTTGTTTTGGTGTTGGATTCTCATCTCTTATGGTTGCGAATTAGCATTTTTGTTGAAAATTTGCCTTTTTTCGGTTCAATATCAAACTTCTTTTTTCAGAAATTGGTATGATTAGTTATGAATGCATTTTTTTATGTTGAAAATCTAAGAATTTTGCTGAAAATACAAGTATTTTTTCGGCGCCACCCTTATGGTGAAAAATTCAACAGTTTCTTACAGAAATTTGTCCTTTTAGTAGGGAATTCATCTTATCAGTTGCAAATTTGATTATTTTCTTAGCGCCATCTTCCTGATGAAAAATTAAACTATTTGTGAAGAATCTTAGCAACTTGGTTATAAATCCATCAATTAACATATAAAATAAATTTCTTTTATTGAAAAATACAACAATTTTTCAAGTCATCTTTCATCATAGAAAACTCAACTGTTTTGTTGGAAATTCATCGTTTGGAATTGGAAATTTTATCTCTGTTGGTTAGGAATGCACTTTTTCGTTGGGAATTAGACTTAATTTGGATGAATATCAAACTTTCAGTTAAAAATGACTACTTGTTCGAAAATGAGTAGATATACAAGAGGGGATTTCCAATTACAGGTTCCTGTTACCGACAGTGCCGACATCAGAAGCTGTAGTGGTTCGTGTCCATGCTAAGGTTCTAGAACGTTCATATGTCGTCATAGAATGTTCTATATGACATCATAAAAAGATCTTACGCGATTATGAGACAAGCGTAAACAGCTTCAAGGTTATCTTTTATCTCAAGGTCATATTTCGATTGGTTCTCGCATATTCTTCTCCGTAATATAGAGGAAAACAGTATGTTGGAAAGGTACAAAATGAGTCCGATAAAATAATTAAGTATTTCTGTTATCGACAAGGGTCGTTCTCATGAAAGGCACTCGATTCATGTCCATGCTAGATTTCTGATGCTTTGTGACACTGCTTTTCAATAATAAACAATATAATATAGGCAACGCCCTCTCTTGTTTTTTTGGAGAACTCTGGAAATCCTGTTATCGACATGGTTCTGTTCCATGCTGAAAATGTGGTTTGCGTCCTTGCTGAATCCCTCAGGCTACATGACACCCCTCTCAAATAATTATAAATATAATACAGGCAACGCGATCTTATGTTGTTTCGGAAAACTAGAGTATAACATCATCTTATAGAAAATTCATATTTATTATACTCATTATCCTCTGAAATTCCTATTATCGACATGGTTCTGTTCCATGCTAGAAATTTGGTTCGTGTCCGTGCTTAATTCCTGATGCTGTCTGACACTCTGTTTCGATAATTAACAATATAATATAGGCACCGCCATCTGTTGTTGTTTCGGAGGACTTGAATTTAGAATCACCCTATAGGAATTTCATCTCTTTTATACTCATTATCCTCTGGAATTCTTGTTTCCGACATGGTTCTGTTCCATGATAAAAATGTGGTTCGTGCCCCTGCTAAATTCTTGACACTATCTGAAATATGATGTTAACAATAGGAGCGAGTGTATTTTTTGACAATGGACATCAAGTTCCCAATTAGACCGCTGTGTGGCGCATTAGGTGCAGCATCTTCTCACAAGAGAAATTTATTTCTCAATTATAGGAAAGAGACCATAACCATTAAAAGGATGCATTTTCAAGATGTATGTTTACTAGTTCCAGCACAACCTAATGATACGTAGCCAATTTTGGAAAGGAAGCTTGATAAAAAATAATGTACATATACATTCCTGTTACAATTGAGTTACCATCATTCTATATGACGTCATGGAAACATTCTGGAAGCTTAGCATGGACACAAACCACTACAGGTTCCAAAGTCGGTAACTGTCGGTGACAGGAATCTTGGAGTAGAACGCAACTAGCATATCCACTACTATGATTGCTGAACTTTCCTTTAGCAAAAAATTGATTTCGAGTATCGAAGAATGATGAATTATGATATTCAATCAACGATTCAAGAACTTGAAATAATAACTTTTCCGGTATCATTAATTTTTATGCAAGAGTATAATTATTTGATTGGTGATTCGATGGATGATAGGTAATACTTACTCCGAGTTGGATTAGAGATAATCGCTCACAAACTCACCTGGAACAAAAAGAAATTACGTTATTTAACAATTTTCTGAAACTTTATTGATGTACATAATTTGCAATGATTTTTGACCCGAAGCCCCATAAAGCGAAAAATATACATTTTCAAATATTCAAAATTGAACCAATATAGTATTTCAGGAAACTCTGATTGACTCCATACCAAATTTCTGCTTTCATCATATTTACAGTAAACGAGAAAGGTTTTAATGGTAACATGAATTCCAGTTTCGCAATTCAAAAATATTGATAATAAAATTGATGACAGCACATTTGAGTAATTCTATTTAGTTCTTCGCTATTGTATTTAATGGATCAAAATGGGATAATATTTGATTAAAAAAGTTACAATTCATACTGTCGTTACTTCAAAACACTCTGTATTGCAAACATATAAGGGAAACCAGTACGAGGTACCAGACACGTCGATTTTCCCTTGCATTAGCCGACACGTGATTTTTGCTTGAATAACCAGACATGCCCACTTTTGCAACTTCAATTCGGGTATTGTGGGAAGCCTAATTTTCTTTTCTAAAATGCAAGAACTTCGTTAGGAGTCATTTCTTCTAGAAAATTCGAATTTTCGTTAAAATTTCCTTGTTTTGAATTTGAATTTTTATATTTCATTATTGACACGTCGATTTAGGTTTGAAGAACCAGACACTTCGATTTTCGCTTGAAAATCAGACACGTCGATTTTTTCTTCAATAGCCGGAGACGTCCATTTTTGCTTGAAGAACCAGACACGTCGATTTTCGCTTGAAGAACCAGACACGTCGATTTGTGCTTGGAGAACCAGACACGTCGAAGGTTGCTTAGAGAACCAGACACGTCGATTTTTGCTTGAACTAGACACGTCGATTATTGTTCGAACATCCAGACACGTCGATTTTTGCTTGAAGAACCACACACGTCGCAATCAATATTTTCTTTTCCGAATTTAAGTTGGAACTACTGCGGAAACTACTAAATAAAATATACATAATTTCTATATTTAGGTCAATAGTTTACGTAATTGTGCCAATTTCAATTCAGGAAAAAATATTTTTTCTGCGATGCGTCTGGTTTTCCAAGCAAAGGTCGACGTGTCTGGATCTTCGTCTCGACCGAAAATGTATAGGAAACCAGTACGAGCTGAATATGAAATATTCAGAGCCAGACTATTGATAATCTGAATTTTTCAGATCAAGGATTAAAATCATATAGATTGTTGCGAAATCATGCAAATATACAGAAGAAACCAGTACGAGGTGGAAAAAAAAAATTTGAAATCATGATATTGCCATTTTGAGCTCCTCAGATCAAATTTCGGAAGCAATTGTGTATGTCGCTTCGGAATTATAAAAATGCATATCGTCCGTTGAACAGAAGAACATAACCTAAATTTTCGCTCGAAAAACCAGACACGTCGATTTTCCCTTGAATAAGCAGACACGTCGATTTTTGCTTGAAAAACCGACACGTCGATACCAGATACGTCGATGTTTGCTTGAAGAACCAGATACGTAGATTCTTGCTTGGTGAACCAGACACGTCGCATTCAATATTTTCTTGTCCGAATTTAGGTTGGAACTACTGCGTAAACTACTAAATAGAATATAGATTATTCCGATATTTAGTTTGATAGTTCGAGCAGTTTTGCCAATTTTCATTCAGGCAGAAATATATTTCCTGCGAAGTGTCTGGTTTTCCAAACGTAAATCGACGTGTCTAGTTCTCCTCCTTGATCGACGGTATGTAAGGAAACAATTCAAGCTGAATATGAAAAATTCGGAGCCACCCTATCTATCAATAACCTAAATTTTTCAGATCAAGTGATAAAATAATATAGATTCATGCGAAATTTTGGAATGCAAGGAAAAAACTAGAACGAGGTAAAAAGAATGATTTAGAAAACATAATGATGATGAAAAATTTTATTTTACTCACGATGTTTGTGAACAAAATCGTGACAGAAAAAAAGTATAGCAATTCACCTTGCAGGGGCAACCTTGAAACCAAAAGGCATACGGTTAAACTCGAAGCATCCCTGCGTCGAAGTGTTCTACGATATAGCTGATCTTGTTTTCATAATATAGTTCTTATTAATATTTCTGTTCTTCGAATTATTTTAATTCATTTTGATGTATCAAATTGTTTTAATTCATTTTAATGTATTCTTTTCACGCTTAGATATTTTTTATAGATACGATTGCTTGTTCAAATAGGATTTTCACGATTTTTTGTGGAGCTTTATGATTCTCCTCCTAAATTTCTGTTTTTTTAAAGGTGGAATTTCGATTTCGCGATTTCTTTTTTGGAAATTATATATAATATAAGCTTTTCAGATTAACTATCAAGGTGCTTTAGCCGCTGCGCCACGCCAGCGTTGCCGCCGATTTTTCCTTCCCGCCGAGTAGCTACTGACTTTTATTCGGCGCATTACTGTGCAGCCGAAGTTTTTAGCGGCATAGAATGTCAGGACAATAGAATTTTCTTCGTGAGAAAAAACTGATTAGAGCATACCAAGACTGAAACATTTTCTACTACAATTACGAGGTTGGCAAGTTATACAATAAATTTGCTCGCGCCTCTTTTTTCTTCGTAAGTTTAACAGGTGTGATCTCTCTAAAAATATATTCCCACAAGGCATTTAAAAGGCACTGTTAGTTGCGAACCTTTTAGTGAGATGAAAGTAGGAAGGAAATAAAAAATAATAAAAATAATAAAAATATGAAAGAGCTGGAGTGTTACTACTTGAGGTTCGGGTTTAAACGTGAAACGTGTGGGCAATTACGGGAAAATAAGGTTATCGCCCACCAGGGTAACTGTGGCTCACCAGGGTAATTATGGGACACCGGGTTGAATATAGATCAAAATATTATTCCGTGGAAAATTTAATTTTTTTAATGGGATTTTATCGCATATGATAATGATAAATGATAAAAATCTGCCTTGGTCAAGAATCGAACCCAGAACGTCACTGTACATGAATGGAGCGTTTAACCAATTACGCCACCGGGGCCGCACGCGATCGTTTCTTGTTTCCTCTTCTTCTAGAGGAGAACGCGGTCGCCCAAATTTTTATTTGTAAATTGAGTCATTCATTAGAGCATGATTGAATCCACCGAATCTGAATTAGGTTTGAGTGTTGATGTTATTTTGTTAAATAAAGTGATTAATTTTTTATGGTCAGTTCTATCGATTCTTCAGCCTAATAATTCCTGGAGTCACCGGCGTCGGAGATCTGTGTCATCCTGTGAAAGTACGAGAAACAAAAAACGATCTTATGTGGCCCCGGTGGCGTCTTTGGTTGAACGCTCTGCTTATGTATAGTGGCGTTTCTAGTTTTCATGCTCACATATTTCATCGCTACACATTTCTTAATAAAAAATGAATCTTTCTCCGAACAATATCAATTTACAATAAAATACAGGAACTTTCAAGATTGCTGAATTTCGAACTAAAAACCAACGATTGCTCAACATAATTGTTACAATTTCTAAGAATAAAAAGAAAATTCTACAACGTAGTTGAACTTTCAACCAAAAAGTTGGTTGTAAGTTCGGCACACTCGACCTTCGACTCGTTCGGTAAACTTCGTGCTCGACAATAAACACATAATCCCTAGGTGCATACGATATTTTCTTCAACAAATGCATGAAAACACGGAGTTTCGAGTTGTTTTCCCTCCAGCTGGAGTTTTGTTCCCAGTTTTTTCCCTGCTTTGAAAACAGCAACTTCTGGCTCGCTTCACACGCTCGAAAACACGTGGTTTCCATGCATGTGTTGAAGAAAAGATTTTTTGGCAATATGTTGTGGCCCCGGTGGCGTAATTGGTTGAATGCCTCTCTGATGTGCAATTGCGTTTCTATTTGAAATGAAGACAAGGCCAATTTTTTCTGGTTTCTCCAGAAGTTATTGGACGAAGTTATCGACGCAATTTGAAATCTGTGAACCCGGTGGATTAAGAAGCTGGCCCTGGTGGCGTTAGTAGTTGGCCCCGGGGGCGTAAGTGGTTGTCCCCGGTGGCGTAATTTCCACCTAATCTTTTTCAAAATCCTCTTTCAGGATGATGGGAAGGAGTTTAATATTCCCATAAGAAGCATAATAAAATAAATAGATGAGCTAGTTTCAATAATAGAAGGATCTTCTTTTTCACTCTCCATCTACAATTTATACCTACATTTTTTATTACCTCTATTATTCATACTTTTAACTGAGGAACTTGCACTTAATCCAGAGTTAAAATAAAAAGATGAATCCAGGAGCCACATAACTATTTTTTAAGCGTAGAAATGCAAATTTTTAGCATTCTAAGTAAATAACGAGAAAAGTAAATGCCTCGTAAACAAAAGCAGTTTCTCGTTTGGTAATTTCTAGATCCAGAAGTGGAAAGAGTCATAATCTAGTCGAAAATTATGCGAAAAATGGTCAAGTTTTTCAATTAAAAAGTAATAAAAAGATTCTATGTCAAAAAAGAAAAAATTAGGAGAAATTCAAGAAATCAGAGTTTAACTTCAACAATTATAGTTGCTAAAATGATTCATTTAGACAAATGAATTCATTTTGACACTAACTAGAGGTCAGCGTTGCCGCGCTGGGTCGACGCTCCGCCGATTTTTCTTTGCCGCTAAACTGCCACCGATTTTTATTCGGCGCATCGTCCGTTGGGCGTTGGCCGAGTGACTATTCCAAAATAACTCAAGCCTCAACTTGCCTGCAGAATAATCCACGAAGAAATCTTAAGGTCTTAAGAATCACCTATCGTTTGTTTAACAAATTTAATTATTTATTCATTGAGCTTGGTTTACTTCAAACCCTAAACTCTTTGTGTTTTCTCCCTAATTTTCGTAATGATCTCAAGCACCATCAGGACTGACAGACGCCCCAGGAGATGAAAAAGGGTTCGAGCTGGCGCGCCGAATGAAAATCGGCGGCGGTTCAGACGTGGCACAGTTAATAGTATGAATTTTTCATTTTAGTCGTCTTCATCATCCTAAAAGGAGAAGAAATTCACTCATCGTTTCATGTACTTTTGATTAAATTTCATGCAATTTTTTTTGTAATATAATGCGATATATGCGACTAAAATTAATAAAATATCAAAGAGGCATCATTGCATTCATGATCGTTAATTGATGATAGCTGATCACTTGAACGATTTTGAATTCCCTTTGATGAGCAAATATCCAGAGAGTATTGATGGACGATATTTGAGAGAGTTCTATTAATTTAAATGCTTCCTTTGAACTTGTAATAGCTATAGAGTTTCAATATTGATGCTTCGGAATCCTTTCACAGTTTAAAAAAGTTTCCATCTATAATTGTACAATTTCGTGTAACATAGAAACGAAATTATTTGTAATACATTTCAATTCATGCTCCAGTTAGGATAATTAGCTAGCTTGAAATTACGGAATAATGCCTCGCTAATCCCCCCCCCCCCCTTATTATATCATTCATATCTCCTCCTTTTCTATTTATAACCTTTCTCTCTTCTTTTCGAACCCTTTTTCTTCCTCCTCCTAACAATATTCTGGAGTAATCCGTCCACTCACTCCTTTTTATATCCTTATTCACTCTCTTTCTTCTTGCTCTTTCTCTGTTTATTACCTACCATCCCTTTCCTTCCTTTACTGCTTCCTTTATCTCCTCCACGTACCTTTCCTTCTCCTGTATTTTATCGTTTAACATTCTCTTATACTTTTATTTCCATCTACTTTACTATTTTTTGTCAGATTCCTTTTTCCTCTATTCTTCTACACTCTTCTTCATTTTCTCTTTATACTCCTTACATTCCTCATCTCACCATCCTTCCCTTACAGTTTCCTCAACTCCTTTTGGACTCACCTATACTCTTATCTTCCTAGTTACCCCCTTTATTCTTTCTATTATCTCATCTACCCCATGCTCTTCTATGCCACTTAAATTTGCAACCTTCATTTTTCCTCTAAATTCTCTCAACTTTCCTTCTCCCTAGCAACAATTACCCACATTATGTTTCTGCCTATTATCACCCTTTTATCTTTACTTTTTTCTTCTCATGCACACCGAACTTTCATCCATTTTCTTCTTCTTTCCACCCTCTATATACTTTCTTCTATTATCTCTGTTTTCCCTTTCAACATTTTCATTTTTCCTATTACTCCAAATCTATCTTCCTCACTTTCTAATTTCACTATAAACATGCCTTCCATTCCTTTCGCCATTACTCCTATACTCTATTGTCCTTTTAACCTTACCTTTCCTCCTATATCACTTATTACCCTTCTTACCTCTTCCTCTCCTGTTTCGCTGTTTACTGTAACACCTTTGATCACTTCGTTCTTCTTCCTCTCTTTTCTATGCTCTCCTTCTGTACGTATTTCTCACTGCAATAATCTCACACATACATTCTTATTTTTTCCCGATCATTTTTCTCACCGTTATTTGACCCCTCGCTCACTTTTTTCGCGAATGTTTTTCGCGCAGACGTTGCTTGTATCTTTTCTACTCTCTCTCTCTCCTACGGCCTTTATCTTCCTTTCCCTACTCTTCTCCTCTTCTCTCTGGCGGTTTTCTATGTTCCCTAGTTTTTTTCCGAATTTCCTCTTTATTCTCCTTCTCACACTTCCACCCTCTCTTCTAACTGCTTCCACAATGCCATCATCTCATCCTTGAGTTCTTCACCTAAGGCCTCCAGAGTCCCATCATTCTCCTCCCTAAATCATTTTCTCATCTTCACTATCGAATCCTCTTTTCCCCCTTTCTCTCTGCACCTTCCCAACTCTCTCTTTTTTCTCCTCTTTCGCTTCTTTCTGCTTCCTCCTTTTTTCCGATCCGTGCTCTCTTTCTCCCTTTCATCCCTCCTTCTTGTTTCTTTCTACCTTTCTACCTTCCTTCCTTCTTTTTCCTTTCCTCCTTTCTTCCTTTCTCTCTTCCTTACTTTGCTCATTTCCACATTTTTCTCTCTCCCCCTTTCTTTCTCCCTTCCTTTTTTGATTTCTATCTTTTTTTCTCCCTTTCTTCCTTCCTACTTTTTTCCTTCCTTCGTTTTCTTTTTCTTCATTTATCTCTCCCTCTCTTCCTTCATTACTTCCCTTCCTTCATTCCTTCCTTTCCTCCTTCCTTCATTCCTTCTTTCCTTCCTTTTTTCCTTTCTTCTTTCCTTTGTTCCTTCTATCCTTTGCTCCTTCGTTTTTTCTTTCCTCATTTATGTGTCCTTCTTCCTCCTTAAGATCTTTACACCTTTATATCTTTACATATCTCTTTATTCCTCCCTTCCCTAACTCTTCCTTCTTCCCTTCTTTCTTCCTTCCTTCTAACCTTCCCTTAATTCACCCTCCCTTTCCTATTCTGCTTCTCTCTTCGTCTCTCCTTCTTCTTATCTTTTCTGCTTCGTGAGAATCTTACACTTCAACCACGTGGTCCAACGCACACTGTTTTTTTTCAGTCAAGAAAAAAGGAAAACAAATGTATCAATCGAATTGTTGAATTTACAATTAAAAGGAATTAAATTTTCAATATAACTAATAATAGTTGGAACTTTGGTTTGAAGCAAACTTATCAACAAATAAAATCTCTGAAATGTTTTTACGTGATTGAGACCAGATTTTAATTTTTCATTCGAGAAATCGAATGCAATTTTCTGTAAGAAAAAACACCCTTTCAAACAACTCCGCTCAGAACCGAACTCAGGACCTTTCGCTTGCTGGACGAGTGCTCTCCCAACTGAGCTACGGCGCGGCCCGTCGATCCTCTTCTCACGAAAAGTATATGCTCTCCAGCTATACATATAGACAATTATAAATTACAATCGATACAATAATAAAACAATCTACTGCACTAATTCAATTACCCGATTAACTAATTAAATATTCAGAATGATTAAAAGGAGAATATTGGATCAAGATTGTAAAATTGTGTATGACAATGAAGCGTCAATATACTTCTTATGAAAAAAAGATTCGCTGGACCCCTCCGTAGCTCAGTAGGGAGAGCACTTGCCCGGTAAAACAAGAGTCCTGGGTTCAGATCTCAGAGGAGTGTCGAAGCGGTCCTTTTTCACAGGGAATTTCATTCAACTTGTGAATAAGAATCCTTAACATTAACACAGAAAAGTAACATTAGATAAAAATAATACCACCACCGCAATAATAAAAGTTTCATGCTATTACTGGAATAAAGGCCAGCCTTAATGTCCCGCCTTCACTTCAATTAGCATCATAAAAACACTGGTTTACTACCACCGCGTTTTGCATTACGCTACATGAATTTAATAAGCTTTCTCAACTAAATGCAAATTTAATTATTCCACATACTCACGCTATTCTTACACTAAAGCTTAACGCGAATGCCACATCTATGGACCAACTGCTTATTCAAAATTGTAAACTATCTCTGATGTCTGTAAACACCTGCTCAAAACGAATTATCGATCCGGAAAGCTCAGAATAAACATGTTTAGTGTTCTTACAAAACCTGGAAAACGTGAAGAAGTGTTCGAGTTTCGGAAAAAGACCAGAAATTTTTGTTTCTTTTTCTTTCAACAGTTCAAATAATGAATTTGGTATTTTTTTTGCTCTATTTACAAATTCAGATCAAAAGGATTTTACTTCCGTTTCCGGTATGGAAGTGGAAAGAAGCAGGTATTGTGAGGTCTAGAGTTTTGTGTATCTGGGGATAAATTTGGAGATAAACAATGACAAGAGTGGATGGAAGAGGTATGTGAGTAGCAGATAGTATAGAGACAGATAGGGAAAGGACGGAGCAGGGAAGTAGTTGGGATAAAGACGGAGGATCAAGAGTGAAAGAAAAAGTTGAATATCGAGGGCAGATATAGGGTAAAAATTTGGGTTCAACAGAAATGTAGAAGATGGTGATAGAGGTCGTGGAAATGGAGCAAGAGAGGCGGGAAAAAGAGAAGAAACGAAACAATAAATTGGAAAGAAATAGAGGAATGGAAAGAGCCGAAACTTGGGGAAAAGGATGCAGACCTTAAAAAAAAGGCCAGAGAACCAGGCGGAGCCAAGTTGAAG
Source organism: Neuroterus valhalla (assembly GCA_011762715.2). Classification (NCBI taxonomy): domain Eukaryota; kingdom Metazoa; phylum Arthropoda; class Insecta; order Hymenoptera; family Cynipidae; genus Neuroterus; species Neuroterus valhalla. The sequence goes on along the minus strand of WSXT02184425.1, from coordinate 14,673 downwards.
GTAGGAGAGTTGGAGAGTGAAATTGAGAGTAGGGGGACCACAAATGGAGAGTTGGAGAATATTGATTAGGGAAGGTTATGAAGAATATAGAAAAGAATAGGAATGAAAAAGGGAGAAGAAAGAAGAATATAGTGATAAAGACTCGAAGATTAGAGGCAAAGGAGCTGAAAGGGTGTGACAAGTGCTGGAAAGGATAGATGCAAAGGTAGATCTTGAGGAAGTGAGAAGTGTAGGAAAAGAAGGGGGGGGAATAACCATTGTAAAACTACAGAAATCGGAACATCAGAGGGGAGGAATGACAAAGTAAAGGGAATTACACGAAAACAGGAAAAAAACTCCCGAGATTGGACATGCGAACAAAGAAATATGCAGCATAACTTGAAGAAAATAGCAGAAGAGGAGGGAAAGAAAGGAAAGAAAACAAAAGTTAAATACAAGGAAATGAATATACATGATGGTGTAATTGAGATGAAGAGACAGGAGACTTAGTAAAAAGCGCGCTGACGGGGGACTAGAAGAGAAAGGAAGGGAGAAGGGAATATATAAGGAAATAGTAGAAAGCAAAAACATAAGAGGGAGGATGGAGGGGAAAAATAGGGACTATGCTACTGTAATGTAGCAGGATTGGAGAGAAAATATATGAAATTTTTGGAAAATTTGAAAAGTGGGAGGTGGCAGTTATGGAAACGTGGCTAGATGAAAAGAGATGTGAAAGAGTAAGGAAGGAGGTTACCAAGGGGTAACAGTTGGCAGGTTCGAAATGCATAGAGAAGGGATAGGAAAGGCATAGCAATGAGAGGAATGACGATGAGAATAAGGAAGGAATATATAACAGAGAAGGAGTAATGGTAACAGTGAGTAAAAAAGCTTTATGAGTGGAAGATAGTATAGAGATAGATAGGGAAAAAAGAGAAGGAAAGTAGTGTGGGGACAGAGGTAGAATAGAGGGTAAAAAAGAATAAAGAAATGTGAAAAACAACACCCCTGAAAAAAGGGATGGGAAGAAGGATAAAGAAGAGGAGAAAGGAAAAAGTGAATATGGAGGGCAGAAAAAGGTTACAAATTTAAGTTCAACAGAAATGTAGAAGGTGATGATAGAGGTAATGAATATGAGGTAAGAAAGGCAGGGAAAAGAAATAAAACAAGGAATTGGAAAGGAAATGGCTGAGCAACTCAAAGGAATAGGGAAATAGGCAAAAAAAAATACAAAACTTTGGAAAAAGGATAAAAACCTAAGAAAAAAGGCTACAAAATCAGGAGGAGCCTAAAAACAAAGGAAAAGAGTTGAAAAATGGAACAGAAAGTAAGGAAACCACGAATTGAGAGTTGGGTGTTAAGGGATGTGAGAATAATGATTAGGGAAGGTTATGAAGAAGAAAGGGGAAAATAGGAATGAAGAGAGAGAAGAAAAAAACAATATAGTGATAAGGCGTCTAAGATTAGAGGGTTAGGAGCTGAAAGAAAGGGTGGAAGAAGTGTTTTAAAGGATAGACGCGAAGGTAGAGCTTGAGGAAGTAATGACAAAGGAAAGGTAATTCTATGGAATCGAGAGAGAATCGCGGATGATTGGAAATGGGAATAAAGAAATATGAAGTTTGAGTTGAGAAAAATAGTGGAAATTAGGATAGAAACGTGGCTAGGTGAAAAAAGAGATGTGGAAGAGTAAGAGGCAGGTTACCAAGAGTTAACATTCGGCAGGTTCAAAATGTACAGAGGTTTTGAGCGGAAGATAGTATGGACATAGAGAGGGAAAGGGAAGAGAAGGGAAGTATTTTGGATGAGGAGGCAAGATAGAGGATGAAGAAAAATCAGAAAATGTTCAGAATAACTCCTCTGGAAAAAAATTGGAATGAAGAGGAGGATGAGGGAGAGGAGAAAAAAGTTGAATATAGAGGGTATACAGAGGGTGGTAATTAAATTTCAACAGAAATGAAGAAGATAATGATAGATGTAATGAAAACGGAGAAAAGAAGGCGGGGAAAAGGAGGAAAGGGAATTATACAAGGGATTGGATAGGAAATGGATGAGCAATGAAAAGGAATAGGAAGATGAGAAAAAAGACAAGACTTGGAAAGAAGGATGCAGACCTTAGATAGAAGGCTAGAGAACTAGACGGAGCGCAAGAAGGTGGGAGAAGAGTTAGAAAAAGAAAAAAGAAGTAAGGAAACCACGAATAGAGAGTTGAGTGTAAGTGGCAATTCGGAGGAAAGAGAGAATAAAGACTAGGTAAAGTTATGTAGAATATAGAAAAGAATAGGACTGGAAGGGGAAGAAGGAAAAAAACAATATAGTGATAAAGGGTCTAAGATTAGGGGGAGAGAGGCTGAAAGAGAGGGTGGAAGAATTGCTGAAAAGAATAGATGCGAAGGTAGAGCTAAAAAATGTGAGAAGTATAGGAAAGGAAAGGGGAATGGAGAGGAAATAATCTTAGTGAAGCTGAAGGAATAGAAAAATCAGACGGAAGTGATAACAGCGAAAAGTCAATGATATGGAAATAGGAGAGAATCACGGAAGATTGGACATGGGAACAAAAGAACATGTAGTATAAGTTGAGGAAAACAGCGTGTGTGTAGGAAAAGAAAGGAGAGGAAAATGAAGGGAAGGCAACGTGGGTAAAGTACGGGGAAATAAGAATGCAAGACGTATGCTGGGATTGAGATGAAGAGACAGGATAGTCAGTAAAAAGCACGCTGACGGAAGACTGAAAGAGAAAGGAAGGGGAGAGGGGGTAATGTGAAGAAGTATAAACGCGAAATGGAAAGAGAGGAAGGAGGAGGTAAATGGGGAATATGCTACTGTGGTAGTTATGATGGAAACATGGCTAGATGAAGAAAGATTTGAAAGAGTAAGAGCAAGGTTACCAAGAGGTAACAGTTAACAGGTTCAAAATGCACAGAGGAGGAATCGGAAAGGAAGTGCAATGGAAGGAATGGTGATAAGGATAAGAAAGGAATATATAACAGAGAAGAATAGAAAAGTTTTGAGGAGAAAATAGAAGGATTATTGGTAGAAGAGATAAAGATGGGAAAAGAGAGATGAAGGATAGTTGGACCATATATTCCAACGGAGATATGCAGTAGAAATATAGGGAAATAGTGGGAATGTTGGGAGAAAATAAAGTGGAGATTGAGCACTCATAGGAGATTTCAATGCAAGGACAGGAAATAGAGGAGGGAGAGGATGGCGAGGAAAGCAGAGAAGAAAAACCAAAGAATGGACAAGATAGGATGGTTTTTGTAAAACGGTAATACAGAGTTTCAGATAAAAATCCCATCTGTATTTTTCAAGAATTGAAAAATGTTTTGCCAGCAGATAATCGAAGGGATTCAAAATTACAGATTTCTATTACCAACCTATTTCTTTTACCAACCTAAAGTTGTTTACGCCCAATTTCGTTCCTCACAATTACGCATTATCATTATATGACGTCCTCTTGAACATTCTGGAAGATAAGCATGGACACGAACCACTACATCTGTGGAAGGTTCTTGGGGCCGGTAACATGTCGGTAACAGGAATCTGTAATTATTACTCTTCCTGCTTATCTTCCTTCCCATAAAACAGGGGACTGAAGGCACGATTAATAAAGCCAGTTATCATAAAAGCGAGATAATTTTTGCAGCATAAAATTAAGGCTTCAGAGGTTCAATGTTTAGTTTGTCCATTTTGAAAAAGTGACATATGGGAATATAAAATTGAACGAGAAGAAGGTAACGGGAGTGTCATGTGGTTGTATAAGACTCAATGGAAAAAGTCGTAAAAGGAAAAGGCTGCACTCAACGAGTGCAATTGCAACAATGTCTCATCGCTTAGCAGCTTCAACCCTCTAATGCACCTCGAGATATTTTCCCCGGCGTTTTTCCACTGAAAGCATGTGATGGTGCTTTTCTTGAGTTCCAGTAGAGGAAATTGTATGAGGCTCGGAAAATGGAAAAACACTTGTCGAATTTTCGACCAAAAGTTATCGAACAAAAAATGGATGCATGCGGAAAGGAATAAAGGTATAGTAGTGTATAATAATGAATTATTTAAACAAACAATTTTGTAAGTTCGAATAAGTTATTAGGCTACTTGAGGTGCAAAGTGGACAACCAGTTACTGTTAGTTTTCTGTGTGTCAATTGCGTTCCAGGTACTTGTGATTCTAATAAGAGAATCATTTAACTCGAAGGTATGAATGGTTGGGTCGCACACGGTACCTGGTAATCAGCAAGATCCAAAAACAAACGACAATAGAGAATAATTGATTAGGTTATGTTCAGAAGATGGTTTCTTTATTATAAACATTTCCTAATAGTTAAAAAATTGAAACTACGTCAAGGATGAAGGCGGAGAAGAATTCGTATTAAGTCGAAGCAGACGCGAGTTGGGAGTGAAAATCAGGAGAAGCCAGAAGTACAAATAAAAGCCTCCAATGTTGAACGAATATCTATGCTATTATAACAAAGACTGGAAGACGAAATCAGGCAATAAAAATGTAGATGATGCATAGATAACAATCGGGATGGGGTCTTTAGTAGTAAGCCTAGAGAGAGGAGTATTAAGCCTACAGGAAAAAATACTAGAGATGCTTGGTGTAATGTTGAGATCCAACGAGGAAATGAGAGCGTACTCAAAAATAAGAATAAGAAGATGATTAAAGGGATACAAACAACGGGAACAAACGGATGTAAAGAAACGTTGGGAAAACAAGGAGAGGAAGTATGAAAAACTATCCAATTGGAATAATTGAGAATGCTGGTGTGGATGGTTGAACTGCTGGACTGATCAGAGGCGTAAGCGGATGTTTACACGTGAGGCCGACTGATTTTTTGAATATGTGTGCTGTGAACGGTGAAGTTCCAAATGATTGGTGAAAAGCGATAACCGTACCAGTCTATGAAGTAGAAGATACTTATCACAGTGTGTAAAATATTTCACCAGAATACCCATTTATATATGATTATACTTGATTATATATGCTTATAAAAATAAAAGGAACAGGAAAGTCTAATGAGGATTTAAACCAGGAAAGTCATGTGCAGCGGATCGAATTCAGTCTTGAAACATATCACAGAAATAGTTTGTAAGTAAACAAGAAACACGATAGTAGTCAAAGCAAAATTGAATGTTAGTAGCAGAGAAAGAGCTAGAGAATAGACAACTGAGTGATTGGTTTGATATCAGCAGGGCGTTAGGTATTCAGAGGTAAACAAGAAAAAGATAGTAGTCGAAGCAATATTGAATGTAAGCAGCAGAGAAAGTGCTAGAGCATGGACAACTGAGTGATTGGTTTGATATCAGCAAGGCGTCAGGTGATCATGTCCTCACGAATGTTCAATGCAGAAGTGGACAATTGTCTAAGAATGGCTTTTTCTTGCGAACGAGGTGTTGACCTGGATCTGGAATATGATTTAATTCACATGGATTTATCTCCTATTCAGCTACCGCAAAGCCCCTTCTTTTGTTATCTTTTCTACTCTCTTGCTCTGTTGTGATGAGTTGAAAGTTTTGGAGAAACATCATCAGTGTTAGGATGCCATTACAGGAGCGGCTCATCTCGTCGCACGTACTCCAATTTAAGACGTGAGGTCTGCTGGCTAAATAAGCGGAGAAATGTGTCTGGAAAACGATGACAAAGATAAGAGCCCCGAGGACCACAGCAACATTTTCCCTCTTTCATCCTCCACAGTCTCTTCACTTGGAATCTTTCAGACACATTCAAGAAACTTACACTTTTGTCCCCTAAGTTTGCAAGAGTTGGAAATGATTAAACTTTGTCGCCTTGCAACCATCTGCATCCCTTCTTGTCCTCCCCATACCACTTTACTTTCCTTGCCATTATCAACTTTTCTCGCAAAATTCTATGCACTATGGCTTGTACCTGGATTGTGTAATGGGTATTTTGTTATTATTTTTTATACCATTAGCCAAATCCGTTTTGTGACAACCCTAACTCATTCTATCCTAGTGATAAGATGTGATAAGAACTTTACTGTGTTCCTCGAAAAATAGCTGTGCAATGAGAAGGTACAGACGGTACTTGGACATCTCAGAATTTAGGGTTTATGGATAAAAATTTTTTTTAACCTGCAAATCCAACTATTCTAATTGGAAATTCATGAGTTCAGCGGAGAATTATTCTCTTTGGCTGGATATCCGACCATCATTTTTTTGAAAATTCATATTTGTTCAAAAAAATTCGATTTTTTTTAGGAAGATTGAATTGTGCTTTTTTGAAAACAAAACAGTAGACAAGAAATGATTCAATTTGTTTGAAATTTAACAAACGGATTTCCCGGTTGAAAATTGATATTTGCAGTTGCAAAATTCTACTGTTTTGTAAAAAATTTTCCTTTCTGGCTTGGAATTTTATCAATCAAGTGTATCGTTTTTCCTCTCTCATTTGTTTCGAAGATATTTGTTCAACTGGGAATTTAACCACAATTTTTTTTTTAATCGTCCTATTTGTTCAAAAGATAAACTACGTTATTGGGAATTTGTCTTTCAAGGTTGAAAATTTGCGTTTTGGTTGATATTAGTCTATTTTATTTTAAGAAAAATGCATTCTACTAAAAATAATAATTTCTGTAAAAAATGAACCTTCTTAAAGGGACATTCATCTTCTTGGATGAAAATTCAACAATTTTTTTCTCAAAACCACCCTCTTTAGTCAAAAATTCAATTGCGCTATCGAAAATTTATCTTTTTCAGTCGTAAATAACTTTTCAGACTGAAAATTGAACTATTTTGTACAAATTTTTACTTTTCATTTTGAAAATTAAACTGTTTCGTTAAAATATAATTAGTTTAGACTAAAAACTAGACTTTTATGTTAAAAATTCGTCTGCAAGGTTAAAACTTGATTTACTTTGTTGATAATTCATTTTTTTTGTAAATTTATTAATTTGTCATTGAGAATTCTTTCTCATCGTGAATTCAACTCATTCGTTACAAATGATATATTTTTTTTTGTCCAAAATTAATTCCTTCAGCTGAGAATTTGATTATTGAAAATTGAAAGTCGGACTGCTCTCGTCAAAATTTATTTTATTAGTGAATGATCCTCATTTTAGTAAACATTCATTATTAATGTTTTTGACAGAAAATTTATAATCTAATTATGAATAATAAATGAATAAATTATAAGACATTATAAAATAACAAATAATTATTATAAAATGAAATGATGTTTTTGAAAGTAGAAATTTTACATTTTCGATAGAAAATTGGTAGACAATTGATCTCTCTTTGGTTAAAAAAAAAAAAACTTAGTTAAAGGTAGAAATCTTTTGTTAAAAATTTGAACTTTTGGCAGAAAATTAATTACTCCCGATAGAAATTCATTTTTATTATTCAAAAATTCAACTTTTTTATTGGAAAATTTGCTTATTTTGTTAGAAACTGGTATACAGTTATAGAAAATCATAATCTTGTTTCAAAATTCATCTTCTTTCGTTGAAAATCGAACGACTTGGTTGGAAGTCGAACTTTGCCTTGTAAATTAATTTGTTGACGAATAATTTTTATTGAAAATCAACTTTTTTTCGTTCGGAATCCAACAATTGATATTTTTGAGGAAAAATCATCTGGTGATTGGAAAATTTCCGTATTTTGTTGTGAAGTCAAATTTTTTCATCTTGCTTAAAAATTCTTAGATATTTTATATATTTTTCTATTGATCCGTCATTTCGATTGAAAATTGATTAGAAATGTTCTGTAAAAAATCCATATTTTTGGCAGAAAATTTATGAGTTCAGATAAAAGTTCATCCCTTAGGTTTGGAAATTAATTTTCCTATTTCAAAAATTCAACAATTATATTGGAAGCTTTGCTTTTTTTGTTAGAAACTAATATCTTCTTATAAAACATCATTATCTTGTTTAAAAATATATCTTCTTTTGTTGACAATTGAACAAGTTACGTATTACTTCTTCAAAAAGTCATTTTTTATATCATTTTAGTTTCAAATTCACCTCCTTCTAGAACTTTGTATCTTTGGTAGATAATTCAAAATTTGGGATAAAAATTCATCTGTTTGGTACAAAAATTCATCTTCTTTGGTCAAAAATGGAGAAAGGAAAATTTGGTAAAAGAATGGACATTTTTTTAAGGAAAACTTGTATTCCTTTATAAAAATTATCGTCTTTCTAGAAAATTCATCTTCTTCAGCTGCAAATTGAACAACTTCCTCGAAAATCAAAGTGCTCTCCTAAAATTAGTTTTTTTCATTCATTCTAGTTGAAGATATTCTGTTTGGTTAAGATTTTAACTATACTTCGCTTAAATAAGAGAACTTCTGTTAAAAATTCAAATTTTTGAAAAGAGATTCGTAAATTCAGATCAAAATTAATTTTCAATGTTTCAAAATTATTGTCCTTTGATCCAAAATTAACTAGTTGCAAATTAAGCAACTTGGTTGGATGTTAAATTGCCTCCTTGTAAATGAATTTTTAAAATAATTTTAGTAAAAATCTACCTCCTTTCAAAACTTTATATTTTTGGTAGAAAATTCATAATATGAGATGAAAATTCATTTTCTAGGTATGATATCATCTTCTCTGGTAGAAAGCTAATAACTATTCAGTTAATAAATGCACATTTTTTGTTGGAAACTTGAATTTATTTATAGAAAATCATCGTGTGTTATTAACTTTTCTTCCCTCGTGCTTTCTTGTGAATGTTTTTTACAGTTAATGGTCCATAATTTTAGTTAGAAACACATAATGACTCAGCCAGCTCTGATGCGTCATATCCCCGAATAATGTGATATCTCATTTTCCCATTTTGCGATTGTTAGAACCGCCTGAAATGGACGAATCGCGTGCCAGCCACTCATATACAACCTGAAGAATTGCGTCATCATTCACGGTTCGAAAATAATGGGCGGCTAATATACATCGAAACACAAAAGCTGTCCCTCTTATGTGTTAAGTGAGATGAAAAAAGCTTGGCTCCAATATTGAGCCGCCTCTGGAGCTTTCGTTTCCGTAATTATCGCTCGCAGCCGTCCATTCTCCATATGCACTTTCCCCCTCCCCACTTCCCGTCCTCACCACTTTCCGCCCTCCCAACTTTCCACCCTCTTCACTTTCCGCCCTCTACACCCCTTTTTCATTTCTGAGCCTTCTTCTGCCTTATACGAAAAAGCCCATTATGCGCCCGGAAACGCAAGGGAGCAAAGCGGAGTGCACCGAACGCCCGGAAAATTGGAACGAGAAAAGTTATATCGTCTCGGTAATAGCATTGGCGTCATACTGCAGTACAATGTACACTTCGCGAGCGACCTACCCGTCAAAAAAGTGCAGTTTTATGTATGCACTTTTTGATCCACTGTCCGAAAACAACGTCGAAATTACACATACGAGGCTGTTGGTTTTAACGTTAAGGGAAGCCGCAAAAAAGGGGGTTATTCAAATCTCGGGTTATGTTGATTCACTTTTTTTCCTTTTTTAATCTATAAGAGAGACGGGCGGTTTGATATCAGTAATGGGTAAGCTTACTTTCAATAAGAATCAAATATCCTATCTCCACCTACCTATTCTTATCCATCTCGTTTTCCCCCAATTCCTCTTCAAATATTTCGGTGGTCCTTTTTTCTTATTACCTTGAGCCCTTTATTGTCTCTTGGTTTACCTACCTTTCCCATTCTTTCTACTATTTAAATTTATTTATCTCTTTTTTACATTTTTCTTAACCAATAACGCTTTCTTCTCCCCAAAACATTACCCTTTTTCTTCTTCTCCTCCTCTTTCTTCCCATCGGGTCAATTCTAAGGCTTTCCCCTCTCTTCTGCATCTTTGTAACACTTCCTTTCTTAGCCTCCTACCCTTTCCTCTCTTAGTTTCTCCTCAACTTTCAATGCCCTCTTTCCTGCCTTTGTTCTCATGTCATCCTTTTACGTCCCTTCTCTTACCATGAACCCCGGCTTTCTCCATTCTACCTCTTACATCCATCTAATATATCGCTCTTGAATCTTTTATATCTCCTTTCTCTCCTCCCATACCCATTTATTGGCCCCATTGCCTGATACCGGCTATTCCGGCATATCAAGCAATCTCATAGGCCTCTCTCAGTCCCTTTTCAACCTGCTCTTTCCGATTCACCATACCTGCTTCATTACTCACGCTGTTTTCCACACCCTTTCCCTTTACGTACTTCATACTCCCCGTTCCCCTGCACTATGAAAGAAAGATACATGAATTCCATTACCTCTTCTTACTCCTTACCTTCCGCCCCACTATCCACTGTTTCCTTCTTCCTGTCCCCTTTCTGGACTCCATAATCTTAGTTCTCTCTCTATTAGGTCACAGTTTTTCCCCATTTAAGTGTTTCCCGAATCCTGAAATTACATCCGCCATCATACTCAGTAATTTTTTCCCTCTCCATTCACCACTTTGACTCTAGAGTTCCTCTCAAACGCATCCTCTTCTATTCCCCTTTCTTTTCCTTTTCTTTCCCCTAGCCTTGCAATGAAATCTCTTCCTATGGTCGAATTCACACCTTTTGATTTTCCTAACATCAACTCCCCTAACTCTTCCCATTTCGTTAACTCAATCGCCCTTCCTCTTCGTTCTTCCATCTCCTTCAGACATTCTTTCGCTAAGTCCTCTCCTTTCCCATCCTTAGCTTTTCTTCAAATCCCCCCCCCCCCCACTGCTCTGATGTTCAATTTATCTCTTTGCGTTTACTCCCTCACCATATATCCAGGTTTCCTCCAATCTACTCCTAGAGTCCACCTCACACATTGTTCCTTTAACCTTTCCATCTCTTCCTCTTCCTTCCACACCCATATTTCTGCTCCTCTGCATTTTCTCCATATACCCATTTACATATAACCCCACTACCTTCCACCTCTTCTATCCTATAATTATTTCTCCTACCATTATTCCTTTCTTCTGTTCCTTCAAACCATTTCCATATTTTTTTTCCCTGTCAACTGTTTCCTTATTCCCATCATTATACCTCCCATTGCCATCCTCTCTTTGGATTTTATTTTTCAATTTAAATTCTTTTCATCCAATTGTTCAAATATTTTCAAGATCAGACCTAAAAATGAACTACTAAACCGCTATGTTTTCCAAATTCATAGCTCGGCCTTTTCCTCAAACTAGAGGCTCAAGTTCAGCCAGCACGGTAACAACGATCAAAGAAGTTTTACGCAGCATTAGACCTCACAGGGTCGACTCGAATATAACAGGATACCTTTCGGATTCCAAAATGCCCCTTCGACGTGGAAAATCCTCTGCGCCCCGAACGCTCGGCCAGCTGATGCTCGCGGGTAAAAATCTCAATTATTCTGGAACAAAAGCTCCAATACAAATGGAAAAAATCCATCCTGTATATTTAAAATAACTTTTTGATTTCTATTATAAATCAGCCTCCGTTAGAAAATTCTAAGATTTGGTTGCAAAAACATCTTCGCAGGTTGAAAGTTATCTCATTTTGTTGATGGTATAAATAAAACTGCTATTCCAGAACATCCTACTTCCTTCAGATCAACTGTATATAACGTCCGACGAAGAATGCCCACCACTCACTGCTGAGGAGGTTAGGTGAGCATTTAGGGACACGAAGAGATTCTCCACTGCCAGTCCAGATGGTATCAAAAACTTTTTTTGGAAGGCGTTTGATTCTACACACCAACATCTGGCCCAGACCATCACCTTATATTTGATCTCGGGAATGCCTATTTTGGAGTAGCTTGTGTTAGGATGCACTGTACTCCTACCTTATAAAGGCCACTTTTTAAACCCAAAGATCTGCGGGCCAATAACTTATCTACACACAATGTATGCTGCCCCCAGTTAAAGACGATATGCTGGATAAGTTAAGGAGAGCGAAGTTTCACTTAGCTTTTGACCTTAGTGCGGGATTCCACAGAATCGCCATGAAAGAAGAATTCAAGTAGTACAACGCATTTTCCACATCACATGGGTTGATTCGAATATAACAGGATGCCATTTGGATTGAAAAACGCCCCTTCCAAAATGCAAAATCTTCTGACCCCAACGTTCGGCCGGCTGATGCTGGCGGTTGAAAATCTCAATAATTCCGAAACCAAAGCTCAAATGTAGTTTAACGATACAAATCTCGTAGATTTGGATTTAATTATTGATTCGTATTTTTTATATTCAAGAGTTCAAATATTGCCAAGATGAGCCCTAAAAATAAACTACTTAACCGCTATGATTTCTGAATTCACAGTTCGGCCTTTTCTTCTAAATAGAGACTCAAGTTCAGCTAGCGCTCTGGCATTAAGGGACGCATCTCGCAGATTCCGATTTACTCTTGGATTTATATCATAAATCAACCTTTTTCGAAATTAGACAATACGCTCTTTAATTCAAAGTGCTCTCATTTTTTGAATGAGGCCTCCTAAGAAAATTTGCATGCTCTACCTTCCTAGTTACGCCACAGATTTCATCTCATTTGCCCTCGTTCTTAATGCCGGAAGTTTGAACGAGGCAAATCTGCAGCACAAATTGTTCTCCTATGTCAGCAAAAGTTTCACTCTGCCAAAATGTCAGTCCACGTAGAAGTTACTTGTCGACCGTCTTGTTCTACATGTGGTGATGGGAACCTGTGCATAAGCCATCATGGTCGTAATGCACGGAGTACGTGATGGGGCATAAGACACAAAGTTTCCCTCCGGAATTTGCCCACTGCCTGACTACATAAAGCAGCAAAGTTTCAAACTTTTAAGAAGATCTTTCCCGTTCGATCATCGACTAGCACCTAACTTCACACATCTACTCATACTTTTAGGTGCAAAAATAAGCTCTTCCCATAAATTCATTGCTTATTTTACTGCTTAAGCGTGACTTGATCTAAGGGTTGTTAGATCGACTTGAAAGTATCCCAGGACTGCAGTCGAGGTACTTTGAAGTTTGCTGGCATAATAAATGAACTACGAGGAAACATTCATTACTTTTGAATTTACGGAAAATTCTTTGGGATAAGGGAATACAAATTCCATTTTCTTAAGACATGCGGAGGTGAAGAATTGAGTTCAGCATCAGGAATATGAGAAACTCTTTTGAAAAATATGAATTTTTTCCGTGGGAAAAATGGATGTTTTCTGATGTGAGGCAATCTTCCAAGTCCACCTTGGGGAAAAAAGGAATAGAGTTAGGGATGCTCATTAACATTTATACTAGCAACATCAATCGCGAGCTTGGCCTACTTTTGGTTTCTCATTTGGAGGGAAGAATAAGTTTCTCATGCCAAAATATTCAAACTTTCATCCTCTTAAGGGCCGTCTAAAAAATTGATTTCCAACCACGTTGAATTTTAGAAGAACTACTCACATTTTTGAACAAGAAAATATAATTTCCAACCAAAGAAAACGATTTAAACCAAATAGTTCAATTATCAAACGAACAAGATTGTTTTTTTTTCAGAAAACGTTGCGTTCTATACCAAATACTTGAATTTACAAGTGAATCATCTGAAACATCCAAATCATCTAAACAGACAAATTTGCAACGGAACAGTTGTATTTTTGACCAAAGCAGTGGAATACATTTGTATTCATGACAGATGAAGCAAAAATGGCAGAGGATTTTGCATTTTGGAAGGGGCATTTTTGAATACAAAAGACATCCTGTTAAATTTCAATAGACCCTATGTTGTGGCGAATGCGGTATACTACACGCATTCTTCCTTCATGGGAATTCAGAATTATTGAGGTTTTAAGTCACTAGCTTCAGCCGGCTGAGCGCTTAGGGCCTTGACTGACTGTTTCAATAAAAAAGCTGGCATTTTAACTCAATAGTTGACTCCGCGAATCTAAAAGTGGAATTCATAACATAATAGTACATTACGATAGGTGTGACCTAAGTGGCCCATTTTTGCAAGGCGTGTAGTTAGCGCCCGAGCGGAGCGAGGGTGATAATCACGCCATACCAAAATAGTCCACTTAAGTTTCAAGTATCGTACAACATCTTATAGCACTGACTAACTCAAATTCGCACTTACGGTTCGTCTATGCGTGACTTGAAATAGGTTAGTACAGCACCGTGAAGTTAGGGCCCGAGCAGTAGCGAGGGTCATAAGCACGGTGCCGTAATAACTTTCTCAAGTCACGGATAGGCGTTACTTAAGTGCGAATTTTAGTCACACAGTGCTACAAAAGTAGGTTTTCACCCTAGAAAAATGAATTTTGAATCTCGAACGACGAAGTTTCAATAAACCAGTTCAATTTATGACTAAACTCAAAAAATGCTTTGCTTATCAAATCGTCAAATTTTGAAACCCACATGATGATCCAGCCAAGAAAAATTCCATTTACAATCCAATAGTTGAATTGCAAAGCCGAAATTTCATAAATAACAGGTAAATATTTGAACCCAGGAAAGCCTTTTCTGCCAAAAAAGATGAATTTTTCATTCTGAGAAGATCAATTTTCTACACTAAAAGATGAATTTCAATCGAACGTATAAAATGTCTTCAGAAAACTTGTTAGGCCTTTAACAACACAAAAATTTTTGGCAATCAATGGATAAATATAAAAATAAAAAATCTGCCCGCTGCGCGGGCACATTCTCATCGCGCGCTTCGCTCGCAAGTTTGAGCGCGCCTGGCTTCTCCGGCTTCAACGAATACATTCTCATCTTGTGTCTCGTGCTGCGCACTCGATCACAGTTTGTCCAAAACGGTGAAGAAGTTTTGTTGTCTAATTTTTTTCACATGT
>WSXT02184414.1:0-12775 GCA_011762715.2 Neuroterus valhalla | reverse complement strand
GGTGGGAAGTCATCCCTGTGACTGGTCATAGGAATAATAGGTCACATACCTTTTCCTTTTCCCAAGTCTTGTGAGGGCGGAAAGTTATTACCTGTAACTGGTCATATAAATAATGTAGTTCACATACATTCCCCTTTTCCAAGTCTCGTAAGGGTGGGAAGTCATCCCTGTGACTGGTCATAGGAATAATAGGTCACATACCTTTTCCTTTTCCCAAGTCTTGTGAGGGCGGAAAGTTATTACCTGTAACTGGTCATATAAATAATGTAGTTCACATACATTCCCCTTTTCCAAGTCTCGTAAGGGTGGGAAGTCATCCCTGTGACTGGTCATAGGAATAATAGGTCACATACCTCTTACTTTTCCCAAGTATGGTTCTGTCACTATGAGAGAATGGATGAAGAGCGATTAACAAAGCAAGTGTATCTAGGTAGGGTGAATGGTGGCGCACCCAGAGGCAGACTACAGAAGGAATGGATAGAGTGTGCGAATGAGCCTTTCAAGAAGAGAAATATAAAGAGCCGTAGAAACACAAGAGCTTGTATCCCTTGTTTAACATTTCCCATGTCAATTGTACATTCAAATCTTTACATGTGAATTCTCTACTTTTCAGTACTTCGCAGGCTTTTCACCAAACGAGTTACGCTCATCCCGAACAGGATTTGGCGTAATGGTATAATAATAATAAAAAAATTGTGAGTGCGGAGATATACTGCTATGACTGGTCATAGAAATAATGTAGGTCACATACCATCCTCTTTTCCATGTCTCGTGAGACGGCATTTTCATCCCATGAACCATTATTGCATTTTTAGAATTTTTTTACGGACGACTAGCCAACTAGTAAAATAGACTAATTTGCTAATTTCTCTGCACTGAAAAAGAAAAAAGTGAAAATATGGCTAGTCGTTCCAAGATTCGGGATGAGTAGACGCACCCTTTAAAATAAGATTGGAGAGGGTCGGAATTGAAGTCCTGGTAATGGAAGTTCAGGTATGTTGATATCGTTGATGTATTAAGAATATGCGTGATATATGTAAGAAATGCAATTTAAATTCTTGCATGGGAAATATAAAAGATAGATTTCCATATTAAAAGAATGAGGGTCAGATCAGAAAAGCTGGACTTGAATATATGATATGTTTCGTGAAATCCCTTCACGTGTGTGAGTTTTTAGATATCCAACCGCGAAGGCATACACATTATTTCCTCTCTGACGTTTTTATTGGCTATCAAATTTCTCTGGGAAGGAAGCATTTCGACGCAGTGCAGTACATACTATTGTTTCTTGGGGAAACGTTTTTCTTCCAGTTCAGGTCCATTTGGAAGTGTCTTACCAGTAGAGACAAATGATTTTCTCCTGCTTCGTATATTATTGGAAATACTGGAAATATATATTTATCGGGAAGCCAGGAACACTTCTTTCTCTGAAGCTTTCTTGCTCCTCTTAACGGCTCACAGTGGGAAAAAAGTACTTTTTTTGGACAAAAATCAGCCGACTCCTCAATTTTCAACAGATCGAAGCTTTCTTTTTTTGAAAGCACTCATGAAGAATCGTACTTTAACGTAGAGGTGCACGTTTTTTGAATTGGTTATTTAACTTATAATTTGCAATTGGTTATATTTGCGATATTTACATAGCCTTATTCATCGATATTTCTTCACAAAGGTGTTCAATTAGTGAAGTTCTTTTTTTTTTTTTAATTTAACTTGTAGATGAATATCCTGTATTTTGGCAGTTGTTATAAACAAATTAATGGATATAACTGTTAACTAATGCATTTTCGGATTTTGAATGTAATACTAACAACACTCGTCATTGTTATAAACAATTTTTATAAACAAATTCTTTCATTCGGCATATCTGTGTATAGAAAAATGTTCTTTTTTGTGGAATCATTTACTTTCACGTGAAGAACAAGGAAAATACACATCCGAGTTCCATGGAACAACACTCGTCATTGTTATAACCAATTTTTTTAAACAAATTCACTTATTTGTCATGTCTGTGTATCGAAAAATGTTTTCCTTGTGGAATAATTTATTTTCACGTGAAGAACAATAATGATACATATTAGAGTTCCATGAAACAACACTCGTCATCGTTATAAACAATTTTTATAAACAAATTCTTTTATTTGGCACATCTGTGCATCGAAAATTTTCCTCTTCTGCGGAATCATTTATCTTCATCTGAAGAACAAGAATATTACACATTCGAGTTCCATGGAAGAACATTTGACATTGTTATTAAGAATTTTTATATCCAACTTCACTCATTCGGCATGGAATACGTTTTTATATCAATGTAGCCTATTGCAGTGACACTGAAATAAGTGAATTTTATTGTATGATTTGTTTGGAACAATGATAAATGTTATTGGATGAAAGACAGTTGTGCACCAATTCTATTCTTTAGATAAAAAGAAATGATTCCGCCTAAAAGATGAATTTTCGATGCATATAAATGCCGAATAAGTGAATTTGTTTATAGAAATTGTTTAAAACAATGACAAATGTTGTTTCATGGAACTCTAATGTGTAGTATTCTTGTTTCTCAGATAACAATAAAAGATTCCACAGAAAAGAAATGTTTTCGATACACAGATATGCCAAATAGAAAATTTTGTTTATAAAAATTGTTTATGGCAATGACGAATGTTGTTTCACAGAACTCTATTGTGTCATATTCTTTTTCTTCAGATAAAAATAAATAATTCCACACAATAGAAAAATTTTCGATGCACAGACATACCAAATAAGGGAATTTGTTTATGAAAATTGTTTAAAACAATAACAAATGTAGTTTGATTGAACTCTAATGTGTAGTATTCTTGTTCTTCATATGAAAATAAAAGATTCCACAGGAGAGAGAAGTTTTCGATATACAGATATGCCGAATAAAAGAATTTGTTTATGAAAATGGTTTATAACAATAACGAATGTTGCATTATTGAACTCTGGTGTGTAATATTCTTGTTCTTCAAATGAAAAAAGATTATTCTACAGAGAAGAAAAATTTTCGATGCACACGCAAATAAGTAAGTTTGTTTGAAAAATTGTGTAAAATATTAACTATAATTGTTCAATGGTACTTATTCGCAACTAAAAATTGATCTTTCACATTTCCATTACACAACCTATGTAATTAATACATTCGAAATCCCAAAATGCAACAATTAACAGTTATAACCAATAATTCGTTTATAACAATTGACACAATATAGGATAGTCATCTACAAGTTACATTTTTATTAAAAAAAAAGAACTCCATTGATTCAACACCTTTGTGATGAAATATCGATGAATGAGGCTATGTAAATATCGCAAATATAACCAATTGCAAGTTTCAAGTTAAATAACAAATGATTAAATAATGAATTCAAAAAACGTGCACCTCTACGATGATGTACGATTCTTCATGAGCATTTGAAGAAAAAAAAGTTCTGATCCGTTGGAAATTGAAGAGTCGGCTGATTTCTGTACCAAAAAAGTACTTTTTTCCCACTGTGCGGCCTTAGGGTGAGCATCGCATCGGAAAATACCGGGGAGAGAATGTAAATAAGATTGTTAATCTGATTTAAAAAAATCTTTATATAAGAACCTCTTCGAATATGCGAATTCACAACTCTGAAAAAATTTATTAATTTGAACATCTCGGTGATTCCTAATGTTTTGATTCTAACTTTAACAGTCTAGGTCAATTATTGCGAATTAGGCATGAAAAAAAAGATGACTTCTGATGAGTTCCACTCAATGAAGTAAATTCAATAAAAAAAAATAAAAGCACAATATGGGAGGATTCTTCATGTTAAAATTTCCAAACTATTTGGATAGAATATTTATAATATTTAGATGATGTTATAATAAACCGTCAAGAATAAAAATGTTCTTTTAATAAGTTTGATCGTATACCTATTATAAAAATTTAATGTATGTTGCAAAACTATCACTTATTTTAACCGATTTGATTTTCGGGTTCTCCTCAAACATTTAAAAACGAATTTCAAAATCTTTTGATTATAAATGCCTGATATTTCCAATTGCACGGTTTTAACGCTTTCAATTTGAAAATTTCAATTTCAATGCTGCTATTCCATCTTTTTCAGAATGATTCAATTTGCAAGGTTTTCCATTTGCGACTTTCTAACTTGAAACGGGGAAAATGAATGACAAATTTTCAGAAAAATGAAATCTATAATCTATTTGAAGAATTTGAAGACTCTTTTTTTGCTTCATGAAATAATAATATGAATAATCATTAGATTTCTCACTATTCAATTCAAAATTTTTGAATTTTTGAAAGCTCTGAGCTCAAAAAATTGAAATTAAAGGATAAAAATATGTAGAATTGTAAAAATTGAGGGCCTATTTTATTACCGTCTTTTTCGAAAACCTAGGAGATTACTATATTCAGGATGGTAAAGGTTTTATGTTTATTACTGTATCGTTTTTTGCGAGGAAGCCGAATCTGAAACATTTGAATCGATATCTCGGATATTCTTTGATACATCGATTTTTTCACATTCAAATGATCAAATTTTGTTTTTATTGTAAAAAATTTCCTGATATGGATCCAGATAGGATATTTTGTGAAAAAACACAAATTTAAAAATGTCTGGTTGATATCTCGAATAGTTTTCGTGATCTTTGACCAGTCTCAGACTCTCTTGAGTCTCGTAGAGTGTGTATGTGTGTGTGGGGGGGGGGGATCTGTGACTGACCACCTAGATTATGTATTTTACACCCCTAACCCCTTCCAACGACTTTAGGCGGCGTTATGATAGCCTTGTGACTGGTTATAGGAATCATGGAGGTCACATCCTTACCCCTTTTCTACGTGTATTGATGAAGAGAGGAAGGGGCAGACACCCCTATGATTGGTCACGGAAATGATACAGCTTACGTCTTTTGGTGTCAGTAAACCGACCCCATGACTGGTCTTATTAATAATGTTGGTCACATCCCTGCCTCTTCTAAAAGTTATTGGTGAGGGGAGGGGGCACCCCTTTCCCTAGTCACAGAAATAATGTAAGTCACCTAACATAACCCTTCCCAACGTCGTTTAGCGTCGGCAGGGTCGCCTTGTAACAAGTCGGAAGCATAATGTGAGTCACATCCTTATCTCTCTTCTACGTCTCTGGTGAAAGATGAGGACTTTTCTGTGACTGGTCAAATAAATCATGTAGTTTATGCCCTTAACTCTTTTCAACGTCTTTTGAAGGCGATATGACAGCCTCATGACTAGTTATTGGAATAATGGAGGTCACATTGCTACCTCTCTTTAATGTCTATATATGGGGGAAGAGGCCCTTCTCTATGTGGTCACAGAATGCATATAGTTTACATCCTCAACCTTTTTTATCGTCTTTTGGCGGCGATGAGACACTGTATTGACTGGTCATAGAAATGACGTGTGTCATATCCTTACCTTTTTCGAATTCTTTTTGAGGGTTGGGGCACTCCTATATAGTCACATAAATTATGCAAGTCACACCTCATAAGCATCATCAACGTCTTTTGGCGGCGACAGGACAGCCTTGTAAATAATCAAAGGCATACTGTACGTCACATTCGTATCACTCTCCTATGTCTATAAGGGAAAATTAGGACTTCCCTGTGACTGGTCACAGAAATCATAAAGCTTGAACTCCGGACCCTTTCCAAAGTCTTTTGGCGGGGAAAGATACGCTTATGACTGGTCATAGAAACGATGTTGGTCACATCTTCACCCTTTTCAAATTCTTTTTGGAGGAGTGTAAGCACTCTTGTCAGAGGCATAATATGAGAATCATCCTTATCCCTCTCCTGCGTCTATGAGGCAAAATTGGGACTTTTCTCTGACTGGTCACAGAAATCATATAGTTCACACTCTGGACCCTTCCCAACGTCTTTTGTCGGAGGTGAGGCACGCTCATAACTGGTCATAGAAATGATGTTGGTCACAGCTCTACCCTTTTCAGATCCTTTTTGGAGGGTTGGGGGCACTTCTGTCTATAGTCACATAAATAATGCAAGTCACACCTCATGATCCTCGTCAACGTCTTTTGGCGGTGACAGGACAGCCTTGTAACTAGTAAGAGGCATGATGTAAGTCACATCCTCATTCCTCTCCCACGTATATGAGAGGAAATCAGGACATTTCTGTGACTAGTCACAGAAATAATATAGTTTACACTCTGGACCCTGCCCAACGTCTTTTGTCGGAGGTGAGGCACGCTCATAACTGGTCATAGAAATGATGTTGGTCAAAGCTCTACCCTTTTCAGATCCTTTTTGGAGGGTTGGGGGCACTTCTGTCTATAGTCACATAAATAATGCAAGTCACACCTCATGATCCTCGTCAACGTCTTTTGGCGGTGACAGGACAGCCTTGTAACTAGTAAGAGGCATGATGTAAGTCACATCCTCATTCCTCTCCCACGTATATGAGAGGAAATCAGGACATTTCTGTGACTAGTCATAGAAATAATATAGTTTACACTCTGGATCCTTTCAATCGTCTTTTGGCGGCAATAAGACACTCTCATGACTGGTCACAGAAATGATGTTGTTCACATCTCTACCATTTTCACATTCTTTTTAGAAGAGCGGAAGCAAGCCCGTCTATAGTCACAGAAATAATGCAATTCACACCTCATAAGCCTCATCAACATCTTCTGGCGGCGACAGGACAGCCTTGTAACTAGTTGAAGGCATACTGTTCGTCACATTCGTATCACTCTCCTACGTCCATGAGAGAAAATTAGGACTTTCCCGTGACTGGTCACAGAAATCATAAAGCTTAAACTCCGGAACCTTTCCAACGTCTTTTGGCGGGGATAAGACACGCTCATAACTGGTCATGGAAATGATGTTGGTCACATCTCTACCCTTTTCAAATTTCTTTTGGAGGAGTGTAATCACTTTTTCTATAGTCACAGAAATAATACAAGTCACGCCTCATAACCCTTCTCAACGTCTTTTTCAGTCGCTGTGGTAGGACATCCATGTGACTGGTCACGAAAATCATGAAGGTTACACCGGAGTAGGAAGTCTTTTCTGGGGAGTGGGAAGCCACGTATATCACTAATCACAAAAATGATGTTTGTGATATAAGTGTTTCATTCGTATTCTTCGAAAAAAATTCTGTAGGAGAGGGCATCCAAATTTTTCCGCATTGGATATTGTTATCTTGACAAAAAACAGTGAAAAAAATAATGCACATTAGGAAATAAATGTTTCCAAAAATCTTCTTAATAACTATCATAAAGTGTTTCTTTGACAGCATGCATTTTTAAAATATGATGAATGTCATACTCAAACGAATGTGCTCAATGACTTGGCAAATCGCTCCTCAGGGCATATTTTTCTTTACATTTTTTATGATGAAAGATGTGTCAGAAGTATTTTCGTTTTCCTTTCTTGCGTTGCTCCCGAACTTATTTATTAGTTACGTCAAAACTCGTGTGGCCTACTAGAGATCAGTCGTAAGCAGGGGAGGCACGGTCGATTATTCTTCGAGAAAATGCGTTTTCACCCTTGTTCGAAGGGTCGACCTCGAAATCCGCCTCCCTCGTCGTAAAATGTCACGCGCAGGTAAATGTTGCAGCCTTTCCGCTTTATTGAACTTTCGCGGTCTTGGGAATCGCTTAACTATAAAGAGTCTCTATGTAGGTAGTTACTCCAAGTGTTCCATGCATGTACTTTGTACTCATGAATTATCATATAAAGGAGATGCCCTGATAAATTATAATAAAGACCATTCATGCAGTCAGGGAAAAAAGTGATTCATAATAAATGGCTTATACTTATATATCCATTTTCAGAATGTGGATATACAATGAAAAATAAAAGCAATGTAGGTTCCTGTGTATCGACATTTTTTATATAAATGCCCTATTTGTTATGTCTCACTAAGATCGGCTAGTTTCTTACCAAAACACATTGGTATCAAGATTTATGGAGGTAGAACATGTAGCTCGAAACTGGACTCTATTTTTCTCCTCTCAGGCAAAAAAGGGAAACTTCCCGCATTTAGAGATAATGGGAATGTAGGGTTATACATTTCTTATATCGCAAAATCGTATAATAAAGGGGAACTTTACTGTTTTTGTGCTGGAATGATCAATGTTCAAGAGATCAAATTTTCAATTTCATTTATTTTACATTCATTATTTATATTCCAGGTACGGTGACATGGTGCCAGAAACTATCGCTGGAAAAGTAGTCGGAGGTGTTTGTTCTCTTAGCGGAGTGCTTGTGATCGCTTTGCCGGTACCTGTCATTGTCAGTAATTTCAGTCGGATATATCATCAAAATCAGCGTGCTGATAAGAGAAAAGCACAGAGGGTAAGTCTGAATTGAAAACTCTGATTTTCTTTGATGAGATTTCGAAATTACATACCAATTTCACTAGTCGACCTTTTTTTATTAGCTTCTTCATGTTTGGCCAACTTTGGCTCTTAAGTTTCGTCAGGTAATTCATGAATGAAATAACTAGAACAATCTAGTAGAGGTCCGAAAATTATTTCTGAATCATTAATTCTGTTGATCCAAACCACGGGGCTGGTACTCCTTCATAAGCCTGTAGAACAGGGGTGTCCAATACAAGGTCTGCGCGCTTCTCCTTTCTTCCCCTTCTACGAGCGCTTCACAAAGAATTCTCTCCTTGGTCCGCCACGGACTTCGTCTGACTACGTCTGACCACGCCTACTTGCGTGCACTGTACGCACAGCCCGGCCGCCAAGGGACCCCTATCCACATCGCAATCTCCGCATGAACGCATCCAAGGTGGTAAGAGAGGGGATGGACAACTGACAGTTATTTACACCGTTGCTCACGTGTTGGGCACCTCTGCTATAAAATAAAAGTTTCACGAGGGTTGACCAAGGCTGAGGCGAGGCGCCACCCATCTACGTGGGCTAGGTTTGAAATAATGCATGGCAAAATGTTAAAAATTGTTTCTTTTTTGCGATAAAAAAAGTTTCTCGACCTTTTTTGCGCAAGAAAAGGATATTTATGGTTTTCATAATTTCTCAAACTAATAAGTACGGCTGATTATATTCATTCAATTGATTTTAGACGTTAATTTTACAATATTATGTATCATCTTCTCAAAAACCAAAAGCTAACCATTCAAGTAATAGTGATTGAAGGGAATAGAATCGGGAATATAATAATGCTAAATTACGGTAAATTATATGGATAAGTATGAAATTGCCATTTTTAATTTCTTATTTTATCTTGAACTGAAATCGATTACATGGAAAATTCTAGTTTCAATATTCCCTTATTTTCTTGAAAATTCAATTATTTTGTTAAGAAAGTCTACATTCAAGGTCAAAACTTCAACTTGTTGCTCAAAAACTCAACTACTTTATGCAAAATTAATTTTTCTAGTTGAAAGTCTGAAATTATAAAATATACGTGAAAATAAAAAAAATGTTTTTCGTGGATTCAACTGTTTGGTTGGAATTGGACTTTTTTGTTTCAAATAAACTATTTTGGAAACAAATGGAGCTTTTTATTCAAAACTCAAACTACTCATGAAATAATTCAGTAGAAAATTTAACTATTCGATCAAAAATATCCTTTTTGTAAATATATGTATTTTGTTGAGAATTTATATTTTTGGTTGACGATTCAACTATTTTGGTGTGAAATTTAGCTAGTTGGGTGTGAATTGAACTTTTTTCAGTATTGGAATATCTGGTGGAAAATAAACATTTTTGTTACGGATGATTTTTTAGTGTTGGGAATCCGACATTTGTGTAGGAAATTGATCTTTCCAGCTTAAAATTTGAAAATTTGATACAAAATCAACTATCTGATTATTTATTAATTTTTTCTTGATGAACATTCATAACTGTTTTGTTGATGAAAAAGTTCTTTTCGGCTTCAGAATGTTGTCTTAAAAATTCGTCTTATTTGGTAAAATATAAGACGGGCTGATTTTGTAGCTCACATTAATATAAAAAACGCTGAAGCCGTTTTTTCCAGTAGGCCTCCATTGAGGTATGAAATTATCACAGAAATCTTAGTGCTCGGGTATTCCACCAGTCATCGATCTAAGAGCGCCTGGAGTTCGAGCCCTAAGTGGCCTGTTGATAACGCACTAGCTTTACAATCCGACAGTCGCGGTTTCGGTGCCTTACGGAAGCAATTTTTTTTTCATCTTTAATTCGCTTCGTATTGATTGATTGAATTTTTCAATTCTATAAATTCGCTATGTTTACCAATGCCTCTATTTATATTTTTTTAGATATATGTAGACTCGATGTAATAGGAATTACACAAGTTCCCCTTTGAGTCACAATTACAATTATTTCGAAAAATTTTCCGTCCAACCTCATATCCATTTTAGCGGATCAAAACACTTAAGATTTTTCAAAAAAAATATTAAAAAACGCATTCAACATGCAAAATCTAATTTGATATCAAAACTTAATTCGATGAAAAAATGAAATGAAAGAGAAACTCTTTTTTATTTCTTGTAGTCTCCGGTGTCTATCCTAATCATTGTCAAATGCCATTCCGGGATTTTTTTCACCAGCTCTAAAATTATTCGGTTTTTATAGTCTCTAGATCCAGGGAATACCCTGATTAACGATTCAATGTTGATTAATATTAATGCATTCCGTAATGAAATTGAGAGCCGCTTACAAAAAAGTACTGTTTATGTGAATACGGATACATTTTGTACATAAAAGAAATACTATCTAACATGAAATAAGCGTGCCAGTTTATCAAGGTTCATACCCCCCCCCCCCCCTTGAGAAAACAAAGTTAAGACCCGACGATACGAAACAAATATTAACGATTTAATGATCGAAAATATTTTAGATAAATCGCTACCGGTGTGTCAGAGGAACCTCCATTAGCGCCTGGGATTAATCATACGGAAAATTACGTGTTCGATCTACTGTTGTACCGCGTGACGTCACGCCGACTCGTTTGTACACGCAAAGGGTCGCTTTGGTAGACAGCGCGATACACTATTTTCGTTATTTCGTACGTTATTCACGTTCTGAACACTACGGTACAGCCTCCCAATAAGGCGCCTTTTGGAACAGCAGGGGAAGTGTTTTCCAGGAAACGCGCTACCCCCACTTCTATCTTCGCTGTTCTCGAGATTATTGCTCGCTTTGCCGCTGAATGAGGCGCCCTCTGCATGGATGCGCGGTACAGCAGGTGGTGTATGTATGTACAGCAAGCGTTTGTCGCAGTTGACGAACTAACATGTATATTTTGAACAAAAAATAAAAGTATTTTATCGAGAAAAACAATGTGAAAGCGATCATTCACTCATATATGTCTTTTTTACTTGGTGAAAGCCACTCCAAATGCTGTTTTTCATTCGGAAATCATTTCTACCGAGAGCGCCCTATTGAGAGGCAATGATTGCAAATCTTTTTCACTGAACGTGGAGGCTAGAGAGAGATGGGAGCGTTCGAGGGTGCTTGAGGAGAAGGCGCCTTATTAGGCGGCGCCCTATTGAGAGGCTGTGCTGTATTTACATTCTCTTTATTCAATTGTCTTTATTCTCAAATTAGTGTGAACGTTAAAATTCAACGTCCACCTTCTTACTGACGTTATGGACATTAAAAAGAACGTACGCGCCTTATTCGCTTTAAGTGATCTTTCTAAATAACAAATTCCGAATCGCTTTCATTACTTACAGTGATTCTTTGAATTGATTCGAGCACTTATTTAACTGATTCGAGAGTGATTTGCCCTTCGGGTGGACCATATTGATGAAGGAGTGCATGTCTCTCCATCGTTGGTGTCAAACTTTCAGCGCACTGCTAGCTAGCCAGTTGAATATTCATAAACTGGCTAACATTTTAGGATTTTTCGGTTCATGGGAAATGAAGCGAAACCATAAACAGTGTTCCTGTTCCGAATTATGTGACGATACCCTCTTTATTATATATTCCTAGAGTAATAAGTAACGTGTAGTCAAACATTTGTTGGTGGCCGACCACTGGTTCCACTAATTAACTTAAGAGCCAATACAATCCTTAAGCTACCAATTAGCTTATTGATCCTGAGTCCTCTCGAGTCTACTAATCTTGGATCGTCCAGATAGGTCATGAACACTTCTGTGTTGAATGTATGCAACAGATCGTTCACATAGATAATTAGTGTGCGTGGGTGAGCAGACGACACAGCTCTTGAAGCAGATATATAGGTGAAGTGATAGTAGAAAACTTGAATAGTCAGATATTTTCCCTAGGGTTGGGAACTTCATTCATATTCTGATTGACGATTCTTGTATCTTCATGGAAAATTCCGTTGGTCTATCTCTAGAAAACTGCGTGTGTACGTACGACTGTGAAACTATAAAAGCTGGGTGCCATTTACCATTTACCCTTTGGTGAGAGTGGATATAAGGGATGAGAATTTCAAAACAAACCCATTTCGGATCCCTAGAGCCTGTGTCGCTGTTTTGCTTTGATAACATCTTTATAGGTCCTGGCTATGTTTTCACATCATTCTAACCTTCATAAAACCAATTTTCATTACACCTTTGTTAGCCTTCTTTACCACTTTCTTATTTTATTTATCCAAACCCGAAAAAATATTCAGAAAGAAAACAAGTTAGAAAATTGAATTTGCTCCATAAAGGAAAGAAGGAGTTTGGTGGATTTATACACGGAGAGAAGTGTCTACGTAAAAATTACGGTGACCGTCCCGTAAAGCGTGGACATCTGAACCGTACTTGTCATTTGTACGTAGAACTTCGGCAATAATTATGGAGATGTCCCAGCAATTTTTACGTGACGAACAGTAA
>WSXT02184403.1:0-20696 GCA_011762715.2 Neuroterus valhalla | reverse complement strand
TCTGAATGAACCGGAAGCTTCAATAAGGGAACATCCCCCACCACGAGAGCCCCCGGACCTGTGTATACGACCGTGATTCCCTGTCATCAGTAACTTACATGAGTGGCTAGGGTCGCCATTTTTTATTCAGATTGTTAAGACAGAATAAGAATTGAGTTTTGCCCATAATTTTTGGTTTATTTCCGTTTTACAAGTAATAAAAAGAACCACGTAGCACCCTAGGGTGGAGGGAGGTCGACGATAATGCCACGGTGGACCACACGGGAGGAGGGAGGGGTCGAAAAGTGGCAAAAATTGGAAAACGTGGTTTATGAAAGCTTCCTAAACAACGGGACCGTCTTCCAAACGTCTCCGTGCGCGATTTTTCTTTTTTTGAAAAAGTAATTTTTTTCAATAATAACATCATTTTAAACGTTTTAGACATTTGAGCATTTGAGCATTTTAAACATTTGGAAGATGATTCCAATGGTAATCTCAGTTTTTGTGTCGGGCTGTTCATTTGTCAATCATCGATCACACAAATTTCAAATCTATAGCATATAGCAAACTTCAGGGTCGTAATTCATGAGACTCTCGTTGCTGTCGTCAGCCATAATTATTTCTGCTGTTACTCTCTCTTGTTGGTATAATCTCAAATCTTTCTTGGATTCAATTTGCGTTTTTGTGTATTAGTGAATATAATTTAAAAATTGATATTACCCTAAGATTTATAATAAAAAATGAACGGAATGAATGAATCATTCTCTTATGACGAAACCACGGATGAGAAAGAGGTTATAAAAGATTAAGATTGAAATTATTTCTTTTGGAGATGTGTCATTACATTAACATTTGTAAATGCATTTGATGCCTGCCCTCGAGCAGCAATACTCGCTTCGCACAGGCTGCAAATTTCGAGGCAGGCATCAATACACGCCATAATGTTCATATAATGGATATAAAAATATGATTCTTCGCCTATCTTTGACCGCGTATGAAGAAAAACAGTATACACCGTGCAGGCAGAAGTTTTAGAGCCCTGAACTACGAGATATGATGCCTTCGGCTTCGCCTGGGGCACCATATCACGCAGTGTAGGAATTTCAACTTTCTGCCCTTGTAGTGTAATATACTATCTGAGGATTAGGTCTCTACCCACGAAATCTCTCTACCATCGTATAAGAAACTTCGTTTCAAAAAATCGACATTCGATTTGATTTTTTTCACGCACTCGATGGAATTGGATGAAAATAACTTTTCTCTTCGATTTGGATTTTTCCATTCAACGGCGACATGAAGTTATAACAAGGGCAATATTGAAAAGTTGCTCGTAAAACTATCGTAACCAGTCATAACACTAACTTCAGGTTTTTAGGTTTGCCACGTTCAATATACAAATATCATATATACTTTAGCAAACCGAATTGGCAGCCTTGCTCAAGTGCATCCGACTGCCTGTTAGTAAATGTTTTTAAAGATAAATGCAAAGTATCGACGGACGATACCGGTGAAAAAAGTATCGATACTCGATATTTTTGACTTTGTAAGTATCGGTATCGAGTATCGAAGTATCGAGTACCGAGTACCCGATACTCAAAGTATCGAGTAGGTATCGCCCATCACTACTGCTGACTACTCTAATGTTGCTCAGGGGTCTGTTCTTAGGCCCGAAGTGTGAACATGTGTGTATGACGATGCATTATGAATGGATCTTCCGGAAGGAGCAAAGCTTATTGGATTTGGTGACGATTTGGCGGCAATGATAAGAGCAAGAATAGAAGCAGAAGCCAAAATATTGGTAGACATTGTATCAAGTAGAGTCGAAACCTGGCTTCGTAGCCATGTTTTACAATTTGCCAATAAGGAGACTGAAGTCATCGGTATTGCCAGGCAAAGGTACTTCAGCAAACCATGCAGAGCAAATACCGCCAGGCATGGCATTGAGGCCGTGAATGTGCTGAAGTACTAAGGAATGTGGATTAACGAGAAGGTTTATTTTGGAGTTCACATCGCCAAGGCTGCGTGTGAAGCTGAGACTTTGGTAGCTATGCTATCTAGGCTCATGCCGACATTGCTTGCCCTAGGAAATGCAACATAAGCATTTTAATGAGTGTCGCGAACCCTGTCATGCTTTATGGAGCAGAAGTGTGGGCAGACGCCCTGAAGTTTGCCTGCCGTAAAAAGAAGCTTCCAATGGTCCAGCGCAAGGCTGCCCTTTGAATAGCTTGCACGTTTAGATCCGGGTTTGGTCCAGCTCTTTGGGTTATAGCGGGATGTATCCCTAGCAATCTCCTAGCGAATGAGAGGAAGAAGATCCATTTGGCAAGGCAACATGGTCAAAATGATGATGACGCTTCTGCTCATGAAAGAGCATCAACTCTCCATCGTTGGGAAAGCAGTGGGAAGCAGACCCAAGGAAACGCTGGACTGTAAGGCTAGTGGGTAATTTGGGGTCATGGATGGATAGGAAATATTTTGAAGTGAACTTTTACCTCAGCCAGTTCCTGTCTGGTTACGGCCACTAGAATGCCTACTTGTACCGTACAAAGAGGAAACCAAATCCCAAATGTGATTACTGCCCGAGCGCATCTGATGATGTCGAGCACACGTTCTTCGACTGCGTCAGATGGACGGCTGAGATGGAATTAAAGATCGGCATCACGCCAGGTAATATCATAGGGCTGATGATAAGCTCCTGCAACAACTGAAACAGCGTAGCTCAGTACGTGGAGGATGTACAGAGACAAAAAAAGGCGGAGGAGAAAATCCGAGTCAGGGAAGTCAAGCCTTGATTCTATTTAATATGTCGAAGGGCGACGAGCCCGAGTGCTAAAAGTGCAGTGCGTTCATGTTCGAAAAGGAAAGGAGGTAAAGGTTTAGTGGGTTGGTGCCGTTCGGTAATTCCCACACCTACCTTCGTCTCTTGTGGACTATGGCTCGTGACTGCACTCCACGTATATATACACTTTGTGCATAATTATATGAATTGCGTATATCGAGCGCGTGGTCCCCAAGGCGCTGCAACGTCGACCGAAGAAGAAAGAAAGGTTATGAACCAAGGCACAACCTTAACGGCTATGCATGCTTTTGTCGCTTCTTGGCCTAATCCCATATACATAGAGCTACCATCTTGCTGAGGTTCCTGTATAATGGCTATCCTTTGCTGCACTACTACTATATGACAGGTTAGAACCACCGAGGTAGATTCCTCACAAGCCAGATCGTAGAACACATTTCCTGCAGACTGCACCATGATGACATTCGATCTGAGGAGGACGTCATCAAATCTGAGAGCATGCACCTTATGAGGTAATGCATCAATCTCTTCTGAGAATCCCTACGTTGCCCTGTCCAGCTTTGATGGAATGAGACAGACATAAGGATATTTAGACGCACCACGTTAAGGTGTATTGACATTTGATAGTAAGGAGTAACTAACTGCAGATTATATTTCAAAAAGTTCAGACGGGCACATTCACCCCTGCAATTATTTATCGCATCTGCAAGGGATTGGCTCAAACAGATAAACGTGAATTTACACATTCAATTTACTTCACGTTAGTTCTTTCACATTATTATTAATCTTGTCATAAATCTTGTTAACATATCATGGCGCACTCGACAACAACAAGCACTCTAATTGTTCCTGGTTTGTAGATTTCGTCATTATAAGAGCTTTCAATTCTTCTTGATGATTAAGGTTCTGAATATTCATCACCTATTCTCTAGGTTCCATTCCTTTTATTAATGTATTATGGAATACTATACGTACGTATATATCCAGCCTGATAACACCGACTTTTGATAAAAGTATGTAGTCACAAATCCGTGGTATGTTCTGCAGGAATTCACGATATCTCTTACAGTTTTGGGGGATAGGAACAGGAAAATGAGTTAAATTTAATACTGTTATTTTGTTATCATAAAAAAAGATTGAACGACCTAAAATACATCTCTGTAAATCAGAATACTTCAAACTTTGGGTTAGAATTGCATGTCAAACAATTTAATATATATCAAGATGTACACTTTACAGTATTTCATAATATAAGAATGAGAGAAGTAAAACCAACAAAATGGGCAAAAGATGTTTAAATTTGAAACTTTCAAGTAGAATTTAATGCTTTTAACATGATTCATTCTACCAACAAGAAACACATAAAATTCCCTCTTTGGATAATTTCGTTTCCTTTGGAATCGATACAGGGGGCCTTTGACAAAGGTACTGAACTCGTCTCTAGTTTTCAGATGGAGGGTCCCTGTGCTGATGATGGCTTCTTTAGAATACTGGGTGAACTCCCAGAGTATGCAGTTTGGAGTGCAGAATTAGAAAAAAAAACAATAGTAGTCATCAATCTCATGGTGGTAAGAAATTACCATAAATGTAGTATGCCACTATTTTACTGGGAGCCAGTTCCATTTTCTTGAATGACGGTCGCTTCTGACGGTACCCTGCGGGGGTTTTTTGACAAATATTCTATTTATATGCATAAACACATTGTTTTTGAAAGAAGTGAGGACGGCGCGTCACTTTATACAGATTTCTATTCTTCTAGTTGAAGAAAGCAGAGGTCAAGGACTTTCTGAACAGCAATGCACGGAAACTTCCAGAGAAATGTAAAAGATCAATCCTCATCAGAGCAGCCGACGTCTGCTCTCCTAGACTCGTATGGATTATTTCGAGGTTGCGTCATCTCCAATTGCATTCATTTTTACAATGATTTTCGCAATCAGGGCATCAAAATATAAAAGCATACGTAGTTCATTTAGTCGAAAAATATCGAATGTAGAGTACAAATGCATCTCATGAACATTGGTAAACTTGAAAAGATTTACAACTTCTAGATGGGGCTTTTAATGTAAATTTTTATTGTATACTGAAATAAACGGAAAATCTGAAAAAAATTATATTTTTTTGGAGTTCTGATCTCTAAAATCAAATGTGCTGAAGTTTTCATCATCACATTTGGGATCATCCTGCCAAAATACATTGGTCAACGAAGTTCCGATTTGCAGCAGGGTCTTCCTTCAAGTGATGTTATTCAGGAAAATTACAGGTACCACATGAAACGCTGGAATTACAATAAGGGGTAGACCAGAAAAGGTGTTGCTCTTCCGAAAACACCGATAATAAAGACAATTATCGTAACTGAATATCCTTCGATGAATCGCTAGAGATGCCCTTTGAGGTCTTTTTACCTTTGCCTATTTCAATTCCCTTGACTATGATGTTTTGGTCGTTCGGAACTTAGAATGAGATCAAGAACATAGTTATTTTTCGTTTGTGGAGAAGCACGATCTCAGGTATCGATTATTTAACAAGGCCTATCGTCAAGAACATGTAGTTTCAGTATATATGTGACTCCTTGATCTCAATGGTTGACTTTGTCTCCGTTAGATCCCTCGGACAAAAATGGTAGTAGAGCACTCCCAAAGCCACATTGTGTCTGTATATCTACGTCGATCAGTGCAAAGGCTGTCTATGACACGCCCTGCACCTACTGCTGAAAACTCTTTGACGGAAATTTGGCTACAGTATGCTCGAGTAGAAATGTTACCTAACACGCGGAAATGAAACACTCTATCATCGAAATAGGCCAAGATAATATATAAGGAAAGCAAACGTTGACTTACGTGACAAGGACGCATGTCCTGCATGTCTTTATAAGTTTTCGTACATTCCTTTTTCTTTGTGTTGGTCTCGTAAATTTTGACGCTATGCTTCCTTCACCTGTTCTTTAAGAATTGAAGGATTTCTTAATGCAATGGAACGCTCTTTACTAATTATTCCATAATTTCTGAAAACTACCAGGAGGGGATCTCTACCGTTTACAACGATGTTGGACGTACTCTCAATAATTCGGTTATGAAGGCGTTGGAGATTGAGGAGTCCACGGCTGCTTTCAAAGCGTGCGATGTATAAGCGTGGAGCAGATAAGTTGAAATGCAGGCCTTTCTTCTTATGCATATACCTACGCGTGGTGAAGTCGAGGCCCTGAGTCCGTTTTTCGCTTCTAAAATCACCCCAATCAAATAGAGTAGAAACAAAACGGAAAGCATGTCTGTCGCTGATATACTTTCTATCATCTCCGTCTAAATTATCTTGACTTCCTCGGACTTGGGTGTATTTCTGACAGTATGTGGATACTTCGATCGGTGGAGTCAATATTCAATCATCAAAGTTCATATAAGATACATACCGAACCTTATTCAAGTCTGATATATATGTTCCCCAACCACTTCAAGAACAAGCCGCAGACGAAAATCAAGCAGCGACATTTATAACGACTGCTAAAACAAGGCATGCTCTAAGAGACGATAGCGATTTTATGACAGGGAGAAACATTAACCTTCAGTCCCCTTCTTATCCCCGTGATATAACCGGAATAGATGCTACACTTCGTAAGAATCTCTCGGAAGATTCTGACTTCTGGACCATCACTTGCCAAGTTAGTGATGCGGCAAAATATTGGCTGATTCAAATCGAAGATTTAAACCAACGATTGATGAAAATACTAAAAAGTGCTCGCATTAGCTCAACAAGAAGATTGGCTGGACAAGACAAAACGCATCCCGTATGCAGTGTGTGATTGACTACATAAAATCCGGTGAGGCTTTCACGGCAAGGGTACGAAGTTTTGCTCGTGAAATGAGGATCCATCGTTACGCATTGGAAATTTCAAAACTGCTGACCATCAAGCAGCACATTGTTGACAAAATACGGTTGCTATCTGACGCAACGAAGAAAATTTGAAAGAGTGGGGATGTCTGAGGGGACATCAACAGTTTCTCGGTAACTTATCGCGTCCTTTTAGCGTATCTCCTGTTTTTGTGAAGAACCTGCCAAAATCCGAAGAAGTCGAGATATTTTAGAGAGAGATTTATTGGGTAAAACATACAATAAATGAATGTTCTGAGAACATCATACGCTTTCAGGCATTGTGCAATAACCTCATAACATCCGAAAAGGAATGCCCATCGTGCACAAAGATCTTCTTTTCTGCTGCTCCTTTCGGCGAAAGAAATTAACTTCTACATATCAACATCTTGCATGCATTTTCACCGCATATTTTAAGTCGAAGATTCCTATTTCTCAGTGGCTGGTGTAAGGACGAACTGTTTGCATATCGAAGAAAGATTACTTGTTTCCAAAGAACTAAGAGCCAATAACTTGTCTGGACCCGCTGTATAAGGTATAAGGCACGCTCAAACTTGCGAGCGAAGCGAGCTGCACGCGATGAAAATGTGCCCGTGCAGCGGGCAAACTTCCTTCTGTGTAGATTTGCCGAAGGTAGAACGGTCTCCCATTTCTGCATGAAGATAATCAGTATTAAAACTCTCTATAACGACGGAATTACACCCTCCCCTAGCTTCGTGGAAAAATGGACATCTATAAAGTTAATGGTAGTAAACAATCAGTTCATTTATTTATAGGCTTGAACATTAATAATATGAAGAAGGAATATCTCCAATCTTCTACATATATAATAGTACGAAATAAGTATATCTTCATTTATAGTAAACCATAGCTTATAGGGTAACTTGAGACAAAGATAATTTCTGAGGAGACTCAAAAACTAATTGTTTTATTTCATTTAGAGTTAATCATCTCTGTAATCAGAGCAAAGCTCAGATACTGATTTACTCGTACCGTTTTTTACGTTTCCATTAAAGAACCAAAATTTAGTATAATCAATTATAAACGACATTTGATTCCTTAAATTTGATTTCCAGAAAACTAAATCTCTCGGATCTTCATTTCTTACTGTTTCATGTACATTTGTTTTCTACGAGGGGTTAACCACTTCCATTTCTTGTGTACACTAGATTACAAGATTACAGGATTACATGAAATTACATGGGATTACATAGCTCTGATCGCTCGCTCGCCTCTCTCGCTATCGTCTAATTTTGCATTGGCTCGCTTTTTCGCCACTCAATTTTATCTTTTCGCACGCTGTTCCTCTGTTCTTAATTTATTTCCTTAACCTAATCCTATACTATCTGTACAGTTTATCTATCTATGAAAAGTTTTGCTTCTTCTTCTTCTTAGCTTCCGCCAATTTCCTTCACCTATTTTTCCCCATTTTCGTGCAGTACCCTTTCCACTGATAACCCTACCTCCACCGTGTCCATGCACTCGTCCAACCAATGCTCTACTCTTGCGGTTTGCAGACCACACAGCACACAATTCCTTTCTTCCTCTCGCATCCAGTACCGGTTCGCTTCTTCCATGTTTCACACCTCGCTATTGCTATTACTTTCTGACTTCCGTTCTCCCCCTTCTCTTTCAGGTACTTTGCCCTTCCTTCCACTCTTATAGCCTTATACTTTTCATTATACCTTGATTTTCATAATTTTTCCACCCTCCTTTGTTTCTGCCTCTCCCTGTCTTTTTCTTTCGCATGCACATGCACCCTTTTCCCTTCCCCATGCTTTCCTTTCATTTCCTCCTCAGACATCCCAATTCTCATGAAATACTCTTTTCCAGCTACTACTCCTCTTCCTATTATCCTTCCGCTTTCTTTTTCTTTCACGCACTCTTTTACCACCATTCTTCCTTTACTCTCTAATGCAATCTCTTCGAACCTGTACACTCTCTCTCCTGTTTTCACCTGCACAGACTCTTTGTCAGCTTCTTCCAAGATCACATAGTCTGATGTGCATTTGTCCAGGCCCAAGGTCCATTTTACGTTCCTTTCTTGCACCCCCTCCACTATTCCATACTGCTTCCAACCCCAAATTTCAACTCCATACAACATCACACTGGCAACCAACGCAAAAAACAACAGCATTCTTATTCTGAAGTCGTTTCCGAAGAGCCTCTCACCTATTTCCCATACCTGCCTTTTAGTTACTCTGGCCTTCCTCACTCTTTCCTTCACATGTCCATCCACACTACCATTCCTCGGATAACGGAAAAAAAATCAGGTGAATATTATAGGGATTGTGATATTGTATCGACGAATTTATCGTTTTTGTAATTTATACACTCGTTTCAAGATTTCCGACGGTCAGTTACAATCCATAGTGAAAGAGGCAAATTAAAATTTGATGATCTTAATAAATTTTTTCCATCATATTTCGTTCGTGCTAATTAAAAACCTCTGGGTATTTAATAGTGCCTTCTCCTGTATAATATTCAGAAGAAATTTTTTTCCATAGATCGATAGGGTCACGTTCTGAGAATATAATTCCAAAGTTTCATTGCTCAACTCCGAGTATTATGGAAGATATGGTTCTTTGAACCGGCGCGCTCAGGTGCAGTTTTCTAAAATCCATGTTTTGAAAATCGCGGTACGCGATTGTGCGACCTTACATAAGTCTACCTTTTTGAATTTATTTTTGATGAAAAACACTCCTTTGTAGTTCAAACATGTATCTGAATATATATGAAAGATGATTTATGTGTTCTTTTATTTTCTGAGTGAAAAAATGGTCAAAAATGACCATTTTTGACGCGTCACAGGAGAAGGCCCCTTTCAGCACCGTAGCGAGGGTCACAGGAATTTCTCAAGGGGCCTTTGAAGATGAATTTCTGAAAAAAAAAAAGTGTTTCCCAGGGGCTCTTTCTATAAAAAAGTAAAACCAATTTTGTAAAATGTTATAAAAATGTGATCGGAGGTCTTTTCTAGCTTATAATTTGAAAATGATGTCTAGGAAAAAAAAAATCTTCGGGGGCCGCTCAGAGCCGGGGGCCCTGGTGCGCCGCACCGCCTGCACATGCCTAGTTACGGCGCTGGCCCCCTTAACGAACCATATGATACCTACTGTACTTCAATTGGTCGTTGACTATAAACAGGAGTTTCGAAAAAGTAGAAGCTAAATTTCTACTGAAATATTACATCTATAATTTTGATAATTTTTTTCCATTTCCTTCTATTGTATTATTTATATATTAATCTTGTTGTTACTCTCTGATTAAGGATTACAGTCAAACGAAGATTCAAGTTGTAGTGCTAACATCTATTCTTTTACTTATCGAATTAAAAAAGAAAGAGGTATATGCATATTGCCAAATACATTTTGGAACTCGTAGATGAATGGTGATTCGAATCGTTGATAAGAATTTATTTATTATTGTACCAGAAGATCACAAGGGATTACAAAAAATGACATGCGGATCACATAGGGATTACACCATATTAAACGAGATTACATGGGATTACATGAGATTACACGAGATCGCATGGGACTACGTGGGATTACATGGGATTACATGGAAGAATTTACACCAGATTACAACAGTTGTAGACCTCTCGGTTTTCTTTTAATTTTTAATAATATCGTTTAATGTATCTTATGCACCTCACGTCTCCTCTGTGGGTCATTTTACGGTGTCTGGAATAATTTACGCATATGTAGCTGTGATATAATAGTACATTATACACCGAGCGGGGAAACGGGTGATTCCGCGCTGAGCATGATTTTGAGCACCAAGGCGAAGCCGAGGTGCTTAACTCATACGAGGCGCTGTCGTCCGTTTTCTTTGAGGTGTGTATACTATTTTCCTTGATAGTAGAGGTAAACGAGGTTCATGAGAGTAACTTTCTGGGTGGAAGGGAGGGGGGGAGGGTGAACAGGAGGGGAATCATCGTGCTTATCGCTACTATCAAGGGAAATAATTGATTGAATTTTTAATAATGATTTCCTATATTTTCAATTGATAGTAATTGAATTAATCAAATTTCGCACGATAAAGAGACTTTTTTTGGTGTAGAATCCTACCAGCTTTCGTGAATTCCATGTTTTGGAGCACGTTCTATTGCGTTTACAAAAATGATGTTTCTCATATATTTGAAGTTAATCTTAGGTGATCCGCGTGGCTTTGAAAGAGATTAAAATCTTATTATTTCCGCTGCTTGATGAAGATCAAGAAACAAAGTACAAAAGAGGCATTTCCAGGATTGGAAAATGGTAAATCCCTAAGAACGAGTCCTGTTATTAGGGTCATTGGATGACTCACCGGAACGCTTTTTCATCGAATCATGTTCGATCAAAAGTGCTTTATATATGGGTCCTCCTATCCCTACGACATACATGCAGTTGCTGGTTGGGAGATAAGGGCTACTACGAGAACGTACTTCTTTAGGATAATATTCTTCGAATTCATGGACTTGAAAAAACTCAAACTTCCCCAAACGTATTTCAGCGTACTCTGGACCACGAGGAAAGGGATTATGATTGTAAGGTGCATTTATCGGGTCAAGAGCGAATTCATAATGCTTGCCACTTTCCGTAAGTATAAAATAGTAGACACTCCCAACAATTCCAATTTCACCAGGTTGCATCCAGTCGGGTATAAACATGAAATCACCATCGGCGATTCATCTTTTTCTGGGAGGTGCTTCAAATTTACTTTGATCCTTTATTCCAACAAAAACGTCGTCTTCGAGAAGATCCTCTGGAGATCCAACTGCGCCTAATTTTGTAACATCAAAAAATTGGCCTGTATAAAGTTTTTCTAAACTAGAATAACTTTAAACTGCAACAATTTCAAAAAACGACTAGTTAACAATGTCAACTATATATTTAAAAAAAAAAAGAGAAGAATCCGAGTGCAAGGTGTTCAACAGATTAGTTTAAATTTCGAACAGAGAATTGAATATCGAATAAAAAATGATGAATTCTGAATGATATATGAATCAGTTGAATTTTTAACTTGAAATTTTCAGAAGGAGAATTATCACAAAGAGTTCAAGAGGGAAATGGAGTAAACCGTATAAAATCCGCATTTATATGTTTCACTTCTAAAGTGAAATTACTAGTTTTTTTTCTAGGGCAATGGCAAAAATTGTTATTCACAATTACATTTTCCATGTGCAATGTCACATTCTGCGTCCTCTCTTCCCTTGACGCCATTATCAAAATCTCCACAAAATCTGAACAACCCCTCTCCTTCTCCCCTTGGTAGTGGGACGTGATTTCTGAACGGTCCCTGAGTGAACATTCTTGAGAACACAGGTTCTTTTCATATTTGTAATAAATATTAATTATAATATTATCTAAGACTAAAGGATGGGGAAGGATAAATGTAGGTTACTGATAAATATAGTTACCAGAGGAAGGATAGGCTACCAAGATGGTTCAGGTGGAGGCTCCAAAAGGCGGTAGGTTAAAGAAAAAAGGTAGGATTAGTGGAGGAATTATAACGGGGATCAGGGAGAATTTTGAAGAAGAAATTCACGGTGGTAATGAGGGGCAGAGGGTGCAAATGAGGAGTGTAAAGATAGGACCTGACGTGCAAATAGGGACGGTGTACAATAGGGAAGGAATGGAGTGGACCAAAGGTAGGGTGGAAGAAGTTATTGGCGAGAGAGAGGAGGGAACGGTTGTACTGGTGGGAAGGAGGACCATTAACCGTCAAACTTGTGGATAAGAGGGGAAGGCGGCAGAAGACAAGAAGAAGAAGTTCCATTTGAGGAGGGAGAAATATGGACGAAAGAGGCTATAGAAAAATACCAGGAGCAGTTAAGAGAAGTAAGTTTCGCAGGGGAGTTGGTAGAAGAGATATGGAAGGATTTGATAGTGAAGGTGAAGAAGTGAGTGCAAAAGAAAAGATTCAGGAAGAAGAAAAGAGGGATGGTGAAACCGTGGTGGGAGAGAAAATGCAGAAGGGTGAAGAGGATGGTTAAAAAGAAGTATAAAAGATGAAATGAGGATACTGCGAAGAGAGAACGTACTCACGTAGAAGTGAGGAAGGAGTTTAGGATGATGCGCGAAAGGAAACAGCAAGGGAGAGAGAAAGGTCTGAAAAATGAGTTGAAAAGTGTTAAGACCAAGAGGAACGGGTGGAAGATAATTATTAGGTTAGAAAGCGTAGGGAGGAAATAAGTGATAGGATAGGATGTGAGGAGTTGAGAGAGTTTTTAAAGAGTCATTTTAGGGCTCAGACCAACGAAAAAGAGATGAGGGAAGTAGAAGAACGAGGGATGAAGGGTGGATGGAGTTGAATAACGAAGAGATAGAGATACAGATGAGGAAGTGAAGGAGGTCAAAGGCAGCAGGCTTGGACAGGGTAAAGAATGAAGCATGGATATTTGGTACAACAGGAGTTAGAGACAGACTGAAAGGGGTGGTTAAGAGAGTTCAGAGAGGGAAGACGATATAAGAAAGGGGACGGGGGGAAAGAGGAAGATTATGGAGGAATCACATTGATGAATACGTGTACAAAATATACGCGATGGTACTGGCAGAGAGGCTACGAAATGATGTCGAGGGGAAAGGTATATTGCCGGAGATGCAGGCGGGATTCAGTGCGGGTAGGTACACTATCGACAATATTTATATTTTGCAGCACGTGGTAGACAGGGAAATAGCGGAAAAGGGGTTAAAAGTTTACGCGTTTTTCGTAGATCTCGAAAAGGCGTTCCCTTCAGTTCATAGAGGGAGGATGTGGTAGGCGATGGATCAAAAAAGAGGTGGGAAAGGTCTGACCGAGAGGGTAAGAGAGCTGTATAGAGAGACGAAAGATCTCGGAGGGTTTCTGTATGGATAGGGGGTTGAGGCAGGGGTGCCCGCTTAGCTCAACGCTTTTCGCGATCTCAATCAATGACATGCAGAGGTAGCAAGAGCGAGGAGTGGTAGGGGAGTGAGGGTAGAAAGGGTTAGAATTTGGTCACTCGCATATGCAGATGACATGGTGTTGTTGGCAAAAAGCGAGGTTATGATTTCAGGAGACGGGGCCGAAGGGATAAGGGAGGAAATCGGAAGTGTAAGGGGGCGGCTGTGTGGAAGGTTAAAAAGTTTGTGTATCTGGGCTTCCTATTCGGGAGGAAGAAGGAAGTAAATGTTAATATAAAGGAGAAAGAGTAAGAAGGGCAAATGTTCTGATGAGGCAGGTGTGGGGATTGGGAAAGAGGTTCTTTGCAGATGACTTTGAAAGGAGGATGAAGCTGTTCGACTCGCTTGTGATGAGTGTGCTACTGTATGGAAGAGAGAGGAAGAAGGCTTATGAGCGAGTGTTGGTGGGAGAAGGAGAACAGGAGAGGAGACAGAAAGATTGAGGGTGAGAGAGAAAGGTATTTTCGGAAAAATGGTCTGCATGCGGATGAGGTGAGGAGAAGTCACGAGGAAGGAAGAAAGGTGTATGAGATTTTTAAGAGGAACGGCATGGAGAGATAGAAGGCATAAGGAGAGGAGAGAATGAGAGTGTCAAGCTATAATGAGCAATTTGAGAGGATTATGCCAACGGAGAGAGCGCGATATCTGCGTGAGAAAGGAGAGAAAGGAAGCCAGGAGATAATAGTGGAAATGAGATGTGGAAGCATGGAGGACACTAAAACGTTCTGGCCTCCGGAAGAGAAGAGAATGTGCGAGTTGTGTGCAAAGGGGTAAGCAAAAGTGGAACACTGGGTGGAAGAAAGAGGGGAGGTGAGAAGGATTAGAATAATCATGGAGGAGATTCTGCTTGGAAGGTAATTGCATGGGTGAAGGGGGTACTGGGTAAGATGGAAAGGAAGCCAAGGAAGGAGGAGGAGGAATGGAGTGAAGTAAAATCTGACTGATCAAGGAGAACTGATGAAGAGGAAATTAGGACTGCAATTATAATAACTCTTGTGACTCATCTTCGATAACACAGGAGAAGAATTGTTAATCTTAGTCATCGAAATTTTTTTTATTTGCTCGATTTATTACAGGAAGTTCCATGGAACCTGTAATATCTTGAAATATTGCAACATACTTAAAGACTGTTTGTTAGAGGCAGTAAAAGGAGCACCAAAATTATTTTCAGTATCTTTCACGACTTTTTGTCATGATTGGAATTGCAAACAAAGGTTTTAACATCAAATATATCATGACAAGGCATAATTAGGTTTCATCGATAACTTTTATGTATTTTTCTTTTGATATCTAACGAATTTCACGAAAAAAATGAATCCGGTAGAGTCACAGGAAATCATTTCTGAATACAGACTGTATAGCTTTTCAGTGAAGCTGCATGAAATTTTTGCTGTGACTACATTCATCCCAAACCTACGAATAACGCTAGTATGATAACTGTATTTGAACAATTATGTCATCAACAATTTTTTTTATTTATGAGTTTGAACTTGCCTTCACACGTAGATTAACTTCTATCTCGAGACTGCCTTATTTTTAACTTTTAAATTCGAAATTAATCGATTCAGGACATTCCGATTTTTTAATTTTAAAAATACTAGAGCGCCATTCAAGTATGGCGTAAGCATTCTATAATGAGGGTAGGGTATGTGCAAATATGCTTGTATAGTACAAAAATACAGTCAATCTGTCACGTGGAGGAAGTGGAGGAGAACCAGACAAAAGGGAGGAAGAGAGGAGGAAAGAAATAATGAAAAAAGAAGGAAAGATAGAAATAGAAGAAGAAAAGATCAAAGGGAGGAAGAAGATGGAACGGAGGGAGGAAGAAAGGAAGAAAGATTGGAGGAGAGGTGAGAAATGAATGAATGAAGGAAGAAATAAATAGAGGAAGAATGAAAGAAAGGAAGGAAAAAGGAAGAGATGAAGGCAAAAGGAAGGAGTAAAAGAATAAAGACAGAAGAATGAATGAAGATAGAGAGCAAGAAAGAGAGAGAGAAAGCGAGGAAGGGAGGAAAGAAAAAAGAAGGAAGAGAAGGGAAGATGGAAGAATGGAAGGATTGAAGGATGGAACTAAGGAAAAAGAGAGAAATAAAGCATAGAAAAACGGGAGGAAGGATAGAATAAAAGAAGAAAGTAAGAAAGAAAGGGAATCAGACGGGAAGGAGGTAAGAAAGCAAAGAAGGAAAAGAGAGAGGGGAGTGGAAAGCATGAAAGGGATTGAAAAAAAAGAAAGAGAAGGAGAAACAACAGAAGAAAGAAAGGAAGAAAGAAGAGAGGAAAGAAGAAAGGAAGGAATAAAGGAAATAATGGAGAAAGGAAGTAAGGAAGCAAGGAGAATAGGAAGAAAGGAATCAAGGAGGGAAGTGAGAAAGAAATAAAGGAAGACAAGGAAAGATAGGAAGCAAGACAGAAAAGAATAAAGGAAGAAAGATAGAAAGAAAGTAGAGAAGAGGAAAAAAAAGAAAGTAAGGGGAAGAAGAAAGAAAGAAGAAAGTAGGAAAGTAAAAAAAGTGGAAAAGCAAGAAAGATAGAAATATATATATATAAAGTGAGAGAGATAGAAAGGAAGAAAGGAAAGAGGAAAAAAAGGTATGATAATTCAGTAATAACGGACAAAAAAATTGGTTGAAAATTGAACGATTCTGTCTAACTTCAACTGAAAGTTGGGCAAAAAGTTGAAAATTTCAGAAAATAACAGAAGTTTCTATCAATTAGCAAAGAAAACATTCTGAGCAATGATAAGAAATTGTTTACACATATATTTTTTTGACATGAATTAATTATTACTTCAATTTAATTGAAAAGTGACAAAAAGTTAAAAAATTTCTCGAAAAAACCGCAACTATGTGGTATTATTCTAGAAGAATATAGCTATAAACTTTTACAATTTGTTTTAACAATTGTTTTTGCTAAATTAAATTGAATAATTACTTACTTTGAGTGAAAAGTGGACGAAAAGTTGAAAATTTCAGGAAAAAACGCAACTTCGAAGCAGTATTCTAAGAGAACCTACCTGGCTTGAACTAAAACGTTGGAAGCAAGTTGAAAAATTCAGAAAAAACCTTGACTTTCTAACCCGTTTCTAAGAGAAAGTTGCTGAAAAATATGATAAATTGTTCGAACAATTTAAATAAACATCTAATTATCAGTATTAAAAAGTATTTCATGTATTTGAAATCATCTGCGTTTGGAAATACCGCAAAAAAT
The DNA here is from genome assembly GCA_011762715.2 of Neuroterus valhalla. NCBI lineage: Eukaryota > Metazoa > Arthropoda > Insecta > Hymenoptera > Cynipidae > Neuroterus > Neuroterus valhalla. The sequence goes on along the minus strand of WSXT02184403.1, from coordinate 3,947 downwards.
CATAATTAGCGTCAAAAACTCGAAAACTTATGGGGGCGATAAATGAAAAGTAATATTTTATTCGCATTCTGTGACTCATTGTGAAGAGAAATGGTGAATTTTGAACTTCATTCACCTAAAATTGAGAATCCTGAATAAAATTTACAAAAACGTCTTTTTTCCTTATGGGAAATACGTGTTAAACTTAATGAGGCTTGCGCCACCTCTCAATATTATTTTTCTTCCAAAACAAAAAAATGGGTTTCTTTTTTTATGGATTCGAACAAATTTTCCGGTGTTTTGCATAAAAGTTCGATCAAAAAAATTTCTACTAAATTTTTGGACCACTCTATTGGGCAATCAATTAAAGCTGTTTCCAAATTTGTGTCTCTTTCTTACCCTTATTACGTTGACAATGAAACTCGTTGTATAAAGGGCCATTAAAATTCAACTTCATTGATTCAGTCTGACATTGATGAAAAATAGATCCAGGGTTAAGTACATCTGCATAGATCTACATTTACTTTAAGAAAATCTTACGACTCGTGCAGCTCGTTCTTTTCTTTCCCTTCTTTTGTATTTTATTTTACGATTCCTCTCTTGCATCCCATGAAACGAAAGAACGAAAACAAGATTCTGCACATTGGTTGGTAAACATAAGAAATCCCTTTTTTTAGGAATATAAGAGTTGGAAGAAGTGTCTAAACGTAGGAAAACACTCTTCCTCTTGCATAAAGTAATCAGCTTCAAGTGAACTAAGATTGCTTCGTTGCTCCTAAACGTTAAACGAAAAGCCGAGGATCATCTCTAGAAAACTTTTCTCGATATTTTTCACTTTCGTATCTTTATTCTCTATTTTTCTAGGTCCTCTTGAATAAATTGGATCAGAAAACTTCCCACGATATATCAAAAGAAAAGCGTTCAGAAGCTCTTTTCCGTTGGAAGGAAAACAAATATCAGGAAAAGTTATAAAATAGAAATAAATCAAATGGATTTTGGTTCTTGGCTTTTGTTTTCATAGTTTTAGAATATCTTCATCCTGAGGAAAAGCTCATTCTTGGTTTGAAAGACTTATAACAAGGAGCAGACAATTGCAAAAGGATTCTCTAATCCATTCCACTTCAAAACATTAAGAACACTTTTTGCGTTGTTTCCCATCGACGTAACCTCCATCAACGTCACCTCCATCAACGTCACCTCCATCGACGTAACCTCCATCGACGTAACCTCCATCGACATAACCTCCATCGATGTAACCTGATTTTCAGCTTGTCAGGACAGCCCGAAATTAAACTGTGCCTCTTCGAAGAACTTTCGCAGAAAATTAATTGAAAAGGAGTTTTTTTTTTGTAAAACTATTTCGTTTTAGTCATAAAAGCACTTGAATAAACAAAGAATACAATTTTTTGTTATTGAAAGTGAGAAAAACATTCTTCTCGTTTGGGAACTGTTTGATTTTTACCAACCTGAATTTCGTTTGACAGTTCAGCAGAGGTAAGGTTTATATAATTCAGCTTGATTTACCTCCAAGATGCATCAACGGTTGTTGTTTATTTACTTGCACTCAGTAAAATTATAAAAGTTTATTATACATGTGTAATTGAAATCTCATTTATGAATTTTTTTCGTGCAAAACCGAAAACGTTGGAATTTTTCTTAAGAAAAACGTTTTGGGAACTTTGACTACTTCCGCTGATTTTTGAGACTCAAGTGAAAAAAACTTTTCAAAAACGTTTAACAAACGTTTGACCAAGAAGATTTTGAGTGACTGTAAATTCAACACGTATTTCAAACGTTTTCAAAACGTTTGAAAAAATTTTGATGAACGTTCAAATAAAGTTGGAGAAACGTTTGAGAAGGGAAATTTGGAACGATAAAATTTACGACCGTATTCCAAATGTTTTGTAAACGTTTGATCGAAAAATTAATCCGATCCGAGCTACTACAAAAAATTTTTATTTTTCCATCCAACGTTTTTAAAACGTTTTGCAATCGTATTTTAAACGTTGGATAAACGTTTTGTAAACGTTTAATAAATATTTTGCAAACGTTCTAGAGACGTTTAGAAATTTAACCTCCTCAAATTTTGCATGGTCCAACGTTCACCAAACGTTTTCAAAATGTCTATAAAAAATTTTGTTCAGACAGAGTATCAAAAACATGCGGAAGTATCCAACGTTTTGCAAACGTATTTTTAAGGTTTGATAAACGTTTTGTAAACGTTTGATAAACATCTTGCAAACGTTTCAGAGACGTTTAGAAATTTATTCTCCTCAAATTTTGCTTAGTCTTGGGTTTACTAAACGTTTTCAAAACGTCTATAGAAATTTCGGTCAGTCAAAGTATCAAAAATATGCGGGAGTATCCAACGTTTTTTCAAACGTATTTCAAACGTTGGATGAACGTTTTGTAAACGTTTGATAAATATCTCGCAAACGTTTTAGAGACGTTTAGAAATTTGATCTTCCTAAATTTTGCTTAGTCTAACGTTTACCAAACGTTTTCAAAACGTCTATAAAAAGTTTTGTTCAGTCAAAGTGTCAAAAATATTCGAAAGCATCTAACGTTTTGCAAACGCATTTCAAACGTTGTTTGAACGTTTGATAAATATCTTGCAAACGTTTTAGAGACGTTTAGAAATTCAATCTCCTCAAATTTTGCTTAGTCTAACGTTTACCAAACGTTTTCAAAGCGTCTATAAAAAGTTTTGTTCAGTCAAAGTATCAAAAATATTCGGGAGTATCTAACGTTTTGCAAATGTTATTTGAACGTTTCTTGAACGTTTGATAAACATCTTGCAAACGTTTTAGAGACGTTTGGAAATTAAGTCTCCTCAAATTTTGCTTAGTCTAACGTTTACAAAACGTTTTCAAAACGTCTATAAAAAGTTTTGTTCAGTCAAAGCATTAAAAATCTGCGAAAGTATCCAAAGTTTTGCAAACGTAATCTAAACGTTGGAAAAACGTTTTGTAAACGTTTGATAAATATCTTGCAAACGTTTTAGAGACGTTTAGAAATTCAATCTCCTCAAATTTTGCTTAGTCTAACGTTTACCAAACGTTTTCAAAGCGTCTATAAAAAGTTTTGTTCAGTCAAAGTATCAAAAATATTCGGGAGTATCTAACGTTTTGCAAATGTTATTTGAACGTTTCTTGAACGTTTGATAAACATCTTGCAAACGTTTTAGAGACGTTTGGAAATTAAGTCTCCTCAAATTTTGCTTAGTCTAACGTTTACAAAACGTTTTCAAAACGTCTATAAAAAGTTTTGTTCAGTCAAAGCATTAAAAATCTGCGAAAGTATCCAAAGTTTTACAAACGTATTTTAAACGTTGGAAAAACGTTTTGTAAACGTTTGATAAATATCTTGCAAACGTTTTAGAGAGGTTTAGAAATCTATTCTCCTCAAATTTTTCTTAGTCTAACGTTTACCAAACGTTTTCAAAACGTCTATAAAAAGTTTTGATCAGTCAAAGTATCAAAAATATGCGGAAGTATCCAACGTTCTGAAAACGTTTTTTTTTCACCTAAATTTACAGAAGTTCCAACGTTTCCAGAAAACGTTTCCAAAGCGCTTGCAAGACGTTCGGTGTTATCTGGGCTGTGTTTCGTGAAAACTGTAAACATGGACATGGTGTTTATTTATCAAATAAAATTCTATAAATTAAAACGTTCTTTATTCTTTATTATGTATGTGTTTAGTGGGATAATAAACAGCAAAGTGACCGAGCAGGTAAAAAGTAGAAATCAAATTTACTGTCAGAATTTTAAAAAGAAGAGGGAAGATTACGAAGGGGTTTCCCGGATAGCACAAAACGTTTTGCAAACGTTTTGAAAACGTTTCCTGCGAAACGTTAAAACTTTTGTTAATTTTGGTAAAAAAAACGTTTTCAAAACGTTTTCAGAACGTTGGATATGTCCGCTGATTTTTGGTACTTTGAGTCATCAAAACTTTTTGAAAACGTTTTG
>WSXT02184392.1:462-20700 GCA_011762715.2 Neuroterus valhalla | reverse complement strand
GATTATTTTTCGATAGGACAAACAGTTTTCGTTTTCATCGTGATAACACACTTACAAAAATAAAAAATTCCATCTTCTAGCCAAACAATATAAGAGACAAGAAGAGATAATTTATAGAGAAATTGTTCATCTTAAAAAGTTCCATAAGTTTTACGTAAAATTTTTCCTAATACGGCTTATATTCTTCTTTTTTTTTTTTGATCGTGACAACGCTTCTTAAACAATGAAAAATTCAATTTGCTAGCCAAACTATGCTTGATGTAAATATCAGTGTCGAGTATTGTAATGAGAATGTGTTCCTTAAGGCCAGTAGAGCCTTAAGTAAACTTAATATCAAAAAAATTTTATCCAAAATGAAAAAAGAAATTTCATAGAAGTGGGGGTTTTCAGCAGTTTTGCAATATTTGTAATTCTGTGTATGCATTACACTGTAAACTGAATTAAGCACGTACGAAGCCGAGCGCGAAGCGCGTGGTGTATAATAAAACGAACGCGTAGCGTGAGGTAAATACATTATCGAGCTCGAAGCGCGAGATCCGAATGACGCGCGCCTTAGGCGCGCTCAGACTTGCGAGCGAAGCGAGCCGCGCGCGCAGCGCATCATGAGAATGTGCCCGCGCAGCGGGCAGATTTTTTAAATTTTGTTTTACATTAAAAAAAATTTCTCTTTAATTTCATCATTTTTTTTGGTAATCTTTACATTTATCAATTCTTTTTCTTTGTAATTATTTTATCAAGTCTTATATCTCAAATTTAAAAATTAGGAGCTTGGAACTCAGAATCATTTTTTTCTTATTCTTCATTTCCTAATACAACTTTTGCTGCTTTATCGATTTGAAGTTTCGTATTTTTCATCTTGTATCTCATATGTTATGAAATATATTTCCGAATTTATTAAAAAACAATCTTTTGCAGGATATTATACAACTTTTCATGGTTTATTACAACATCTATTTTTTTCCACCAATGATGAGACTATAAGATCTAAAAATTATATTCAATTGCAAAGCGATTTCGAAAAGTTTCGAATGAAATAAATTTTTCAAGATCACTGATTAGGAATATGAAGACCTTACTGTTAATTACCCGTACTTTATCTCGCCAATTTAATTTAGAAATTCCATATGATTATTAAATTAATCGAATAGGCATTTTGCTTATTATATAGGATAAAAAAACAATAGGGATTCTGCGTTTGAGGTTTCTAAATGAGTGCGAAAATGATCGAATTATGGTTTTTTGGAGTTTGAAGTTTTTAGATTTGTGGGTTCAAGCAAGAATTTTAAAAGAGTATGGAAATTATTGATTCATTGTTTTAGAGTTGAAAGTTATTGCATACGTGGTCTTGAGGTTGAATTTTTGTGGATTGAAAATTAGTAGTCTTAGTGTAATCGGTTTAGAATTTACAGGCTTATGATTTAGAGACTAGGATTTTAGGGTTCATGGATTTAGAGTTCATCGGTTTAGGTCTTATGGGTTTATAAGTTTAGGGTTTATGTTGTTTTGCATGCTTTTTGCAATATATTGCAAATTTAGCAATAATTGTTCACACGATTTGTTCAAACAAATTATTTTGGAAAATTCGTCTTTGACTCTCTTTGAAATTCATTTACAAACATTTCTGGCACGGCACCTGCAAGTTTGAACTAATAAACAAGATAGTTCGACACTCGCGTTGCGGACTACTGTGTTAAATGAGAAGAAAAGAATTGCAGATAAAAAAAAGCACATGAAAATGAAAATAGAAAATTAATGCAAGATGCTACGACGGTTGACGAAGAACTAGAGAATTTAATCAGCAGGCGTTAAGAAATGTGATTTTACTACTGGGTCTATGTTAGAATATTCATATTACAAAATTTATTATTTATTGACAAATAAATATCTCAAAATATTTAACTGGCTTTTTTCTCAACGGGAAAATTCCAAAATCTGACGGGAAAAAGCATGAAAAAAGTGGGAATTTTATCATAAGTCGGAGCTAGACGCCCTGTATTACGTAGCGCCCTCTTTTATCACTGTGAAAACTGCGCTCACGGTAACGTAACTGATTTTAGGAGTAACGAATACTGCGACGATCGGAGCGGCGCCGACTAGGGCCGTTCTAGTCTCAGCGATCCCCGAATAGGTTGGCGCAGTAATCGTTACGGTGCAAGCAGCAACAGCACAGTTCAGCACCGAGAAGAACACTGCAAAGCGACTAGACAATTTTTACCGCGTACAGGTTATCGTCGTCGCAGTAACCATTCAGGTGATAGCAGTCACGTTCACGGTTTACTTCTCTCCGCGTAGAAGCTTAGTGGGAAATAAAAAATGCGTGTCTATTCTTATGAGGCCTGGAAAATTTCTAGTCTCATCTCAAAAATTCATTCTTTCGGACTACCTGACCAATCAATATATTTTTACTGTTGTTCTCAAGTGGGTTCATTCTTCCTTCAAATCAAATTCCTAATACTGTGTAGAAGTAACTTCCTTTTACATGTCTGATGTCTGTTTTTACCTTACCAATTAATTCTTACGAATCACCTCACATTCTACCCTTAATCCTGGGAGCGCTTGAGAGTCTGAACTCTAAAGTTCGTGCTCTTCGCACTGGGCTCGTTATGCCACGGCATACGTTGTTAACTATTTCTCGGAAAATAACAGAGGTCCCGTTCTGAGAATCACAGAGCTTTTAGAGTTTGAAAATTTTATAACATAGTTAAGAAAAAACGACATTTGAAGGTTTTCCTTTCAACACCTAGGAGAACAAATACTACAATTTTCATATTCCACTCTCATATTCCTTCCATTCCCATTTTTCTACTCCATAAGTCAACACCGACCACAATGGCACGTCGAACACTGGCTTTCTGATGAAGCATCACTGAATTACACAGTTGATCACGCCTCTAAGCCGTTAGATGGATGACCACCTGGTGCAAGAATGATGGCTCTGCATCTATTTCGCAAGTATCTGTTTTCAAGGTCTCCATAGCACTCCGTCTTTTTATTCTCATCAACTGTGAGCCGGGAGTTTCAGCACGATGAGACAGAGATGGTAATAAAGCACTTTTAGGGTCGCATTGTGTCTATGGAGATACGACATTCTCGCGTGTATAGTACATGTGGATAGTATATGAAATAGGTACTGAGAATGTTCATGTCACTGGTATTTTATGTTTCTGTGAAAGTTTTTGAGAAGTTTTTGACCTCTGCTCCTTTCACCCGTGCTTCAAGAAGTGAGAAATCTAGATGGAGTAGTGCACTATTCTCACTTGTGATGTTAGGATCCAGGCTAAGGTTCTCGGCCATCTGCTTCACTGCTTTCTTACGGACCACTCCTTTTCTTATAATCTCGTGATTCTTGACTATTGCTAAGAGAGGATCTCTTCCGTATGCCGCTGTGTGAGCTGTAACCAGGATAATTTGATTATAAATACATTGGAGGTCTGTAAGTTCGCGCCAGCCTCAACGGCGTAGGATTTATAAGCGCAAAACGTTCAACTCTGTCAGATTGGAAGGTCAAACTTTCCCAAGAAAATGTTCGTATCTGCCTCAAAAAGCCTCCTTTACTGATGTCTTTTTAGCGCCAAGGTGTCCAAATGCACACGAGCTCAGATTCCTTGAGATCGCCAGCAAGTCGTCCTGGCTTTAGATAAACCTTGGCACATTGTTCCATTCGCAAGTCTATACTAATTTCTCGCGTGTACTCTTTGACGACCTTTAGAGTATGCTTGAGATGCTTTGAAGAAGTGTTGATCTTGAATTCATCCATATAAAATGTATGAGTGATCTTACTCGGACGAGAGAAAGAGAGTCTATTCTGGTGTTGATGGTGAACAATTTCTTCCAGAAATACAATAAAATTATGGAAGGACAAATTTTTGGATACTGTCGTTCAACGTGAAAATCGTGCAATTTATTGAACGGCAGCTTTGGGCGCCCTGGCCCTATTATCGCTTTCATAAAATTTGGCATGCATGATAATTGTATGTGATTTTTGTTGTTTATGATATATGTGTATTGCATTTCTTTCTCATAACACCGTGAACCATGCTTGGCTATCATTTTGTGTGTTATCTCCGTTCCGCACAAGACGATAAGCAAACGCTCTTTTTTCATTGTTGACATAAGGTCACTGCAATCAGTCATAATTCTAGCGCTTTGAATGAAAGAGGTATTTGTTAGTTGCAAAGTGAGAGGTTACGAAGGAGAAAGAGAGCGGGATACACACACGCTCGACGAAGTAGGAGAGTAGTAGGCACTTGAGGAAAGGGAAAAGGATGGAAGATTAAGAGCTGAGTGGGGAGTGTATGCATACTGATAACGTTCCGTTGCTCGATCCTTTTGGTTTGACAGCTAGATGCATTAGTGCAGCGATAATAGGTCCGTAACAAACTAACGGCCGTAGTTGACCGAATATATTGTTTATTAAGAATTGAGTAAATACATTACTAATTTTTTTTTCTTCTCTGACATTCCTTCCGTGAGCATGGAGTGGTAATCAAATGTTATTTTAGGTTTGAGAATATATTTAGGATACCCTTCTCTCAATTTTCGAACTCAGGAAGAAATTTGGATTCCTTTATAGAACTCTTCGCGGGAATAGGGAAGATTTCGAGTATATTTATTTCAGGATTTTTGAATTTTTTTACCATCATTAGGGAATATAAATTAACTGATTTAATTTGGTTCCTGGTAGTAATTTAAGATGGCAGCATCTTTCGACAAGACATCTTTCCTGGGCATTATCGAGGATGTAACCAGGTATAGGGAACTCCAACGGATTATCATTGATATGGATGATACCCAAATTGCAGGGGCATTAGACTTGTTGTCCTTGGATTGCGCAGGTACTCGTAGGGAGAGATGCTCGCGTTTAAAAAGGGCTGTGGGTCTTCTCAAGGGCTGGTCACCACGCGAATCAGATGTGACATCGGTAACCTCACTGGAGACCGATACTGAGTTGGAGTGCATTGAACAAAATGTTCATCCAACCCCTGTTTTGACAATGATGACCCCCCTCGATGTGTATGATTCTGCGGTACCAGTCACAGTTTCAGCAGAAACAAGTGTGAGCACGGTTACCATTACTACCCCCGCCGGTACTACATCATATGGTGGGAGGGGGGCAATCCCCAAGACAATCACAACTCCCGCGTCGATAGGGGTTGTTTCGACCCCAAGAACTAAGCCATCCATATATCAACCAACTGGTTCAGTATCTAATCTGGGTTTGTCCTCTAATTATGCGAGTTATTACAGCTTGAACCCTTTGCGGATGCAACCGCATAAGGAGGCCCAGTTACGAATGAACAAAGAGACGCTACCAGATGAGTATACATTTCCAGACCCCTTAAGATCGCACGTTCCTTCGAGGAGCCCCTCGAAACTTGAGAATACCCCGCTGAGTCCGATCCGAGAATTGACATCAAGGCCCACATTTTCCGGTTTTCGACAACCTTCTACGGGTCTGAACCACTGTCCCGAGTGCTATTTCTGGGACAAGGAGGAAACCCCCCTAGCAGGTCTAGGTCTTGACTCGGACACTGAAAATGACAACCGCATACATATGGGAATGTGGGTAGAATTCCGAAGCCGAGATTGAACTTGATCGTTGCGGGGGGTAGGCCCTTCGACAGAACTGTTGGAGAACATATAGCGGAGGAGCCTGACTCAGGGCTAGGCCACAGTACGCCTATGAAAAGCGCGTTTGAGAGTACGAGAGGCAACCAAACCCGGAACGTTTCCGGGAGGTACGAGAGCACAAATAGCAGTTTTCGGAATAGGGATAGTAATAGGGATTTCGGGAAAATAGTTCTCAATTGGAAATTGATCTTCGACGGAAATAGCCAGTCGAGCGCTGATACCTTTCTAACTCGTATCGAGGATCAGCGTCGACTCACGCAGGTGACGGATGAGGAGCTGTTGCTAGCGATGCCGGTCCTCCTAGATGGCCTAGGCCTAAAGTGGTTCCGTATCCACGAGAAGGAGTTCTTGATCTAGGCTTATTTCAAGAGAGAATTCTGAGCCCATTTTGGAGATGACGATTATGACAGGCGAGTTCGGGAACAGATCCAGCGTCCCACCCAAGGTAAAAAAGAGAATATCGATGAGTACCTGACTAACATGCAGAGTCTGACCGAGCTTCTCAGTGACGAGATACCGATAGTCGAGCAGCTGGATTGGGCTCACCGAGGCCTTAAGCCAAAGTACCATCAGGTGATTAGACGATCGGACTTTCGTTCCTTCCGAGAGTTATCGCAGCTAAGACGTTGTTGGAAGAAGCAGTGGAATGTTTATATAAGAGAGTATTAACCTCCACCGCCTCCCGAGAGCTCATTCCTTCCAGAGTTTTCTTACCGACCTCGATCTGCATTCAAAGAACCAAAGAAGGCTCCTACGTCTGCCATGACGGAGGAGTGCATGGCGGCACTCCAGGCCATTGAAGCCAAGGAAGCTCCCAATTCTGAGCCTCTCTTTCCTAAAAACGTTAAGGACAAGGCCCAGTCATGGGCTAATAAGGAGGAGAAGAGCCGGAAGAGAATAAGGAGAGAGTCAAGGAGAACGACAAAGAAAGCGATTCCGAAACCAAAGAGATCGTTTGTCACCGCTGTCGGCAGCCCGGTCACTACCATATAGGCTGCGCACAGACTCGCAAACTTCAGTGTTATAGGTGCAAAAAGGATGGATTTACGGTTAAGACATGTCCTGATTGTTCGGGAAACGACGCAGGGAAGCAGTAAGGTCGGTCGTAGCTGTTTCCTTCGAAGAAAAGGCCGTCGGGAAAATCGTAGAGTCTGCAACCGACCTTGAGACTAATCGAACAGTTTCCGTTCTAGTTATCAATGATTTTGACGGTCATCAAGGGGTAGGTATGCGTGTCACAAGAGTAGCTTCTCTTTAGGGCAGAGGAGAAATCGTATCGATAGATATAGTAGCTCTAGAGAGGAGCTTACCAGCTTTACAGTGGAAGCCGCTGTGCACAGAGCAAATGATTCTGACGGTAGATATTATAGACTTTTTTCATAGTGGTATAAGTCTGGCCGCATGTGATATCGAGATTTTGGCCGAGACTTACACAAGCGAACTGGAACCTATCAGTGGAATCGTGCACACGGAGGAAGTCAGGGGCAGAGTGCATCTGAGGTTAAGGATTGATTCGATCTTGGTAGACGCTTTGTTTGATCCAGGTTCCACTAGGACATTTATCCGTAGAGATATCGTGGATGAGATTTTGAAAAAAATCCGGTAAAGAGTTGAATCGGTCGTTCAAGTCAGTCATGATCCTGGCAAATGGTTCCACAGACGGTGTCGAAGGCAAGGTCGAGCTTCCTCTATCAGTAGGACGTGTGACTCGAGATAGCAACGTTAGAGTCGCTATCAACCTAGACACAGAATTTGTCTTGGGACTTGATGCACAGGGAAAATTTGATATATATTTCGGTGCTCGTTCCAAGACACTGTGGATACCTGACAATGAAGGCGTGCACAATTCTATAGCCACATGGTTAGTAGAAGAGGATGGTTGTCCTGGAATAGCGGGGCTGGAGAATGATGAAAGAGAGGAGCTAGAAAAATTTTCAGACCTCAAACTTTCTCCTAAAAGCCAGATGACTGGACCGTTTAGTGCTGCCTACCAAGTCAACCATCACATAGATGTTCAGGGTCATCTTACCATCAAAAAGCGTTACCGTGTCGTCTCTCCTAAGGTCAAAGAAGACGTGTATAATGAATTGGATCGTTTGTTAGCAGAGGGCATTGTAAAATGCTCTCACAGCGAGTGGTCAGCGTTGGTAGTTATGGCGAAAAAGTCTAACGGAGGCAATAGAATGTGTTTAGACTATCGCAAACTCAACGCTGTTTCCAAAAAGGATGCTTACCCGTTGCCAAATATGCTCAATATTCTTAGTCAGCTACGTCCCGCGAAGTACATCTCAGAGATTGATCTCAGCTTGGCCTTTGATCAGATTCCACTCGATGAGGCATGCCAGGAATATACGGCATTTACCGTTCCTGGCCGAGGGTTTTTTATTTGTCAGGATGCCCTTCAGCTTAACGGGGGCACCCGCGACCTTTCCAAGGCTTATCGACCGGGTAATTACACCAGAGATGAGGCCCAATGTGTTTTGTTATTTAGACGATGTTATCATAGTAACGGAAACTTTTCAGAAACACCTCGTATGGCTGGCGAGGATCGTGGAGAGACTCAAGGAAGCAGGCCTCACAATCGATTCTGAGAAGCGCGAGTTTTGTTGTACTGAGATGAAGTATCTAGGTTTTGTCGCGAATAGGGATGGACTGAAGCCAGATCTCGCTAAAATTGAACCAGGCTCGAATTATACCTATTTATAGTTATGGCCTCCTGGTGCAGAAGATTCATTCCTGAATTTGCGCGAGTGGCTGAATCTCTCATAAGCCTTTTTGGAATAATATTAGTTGGCATTGGGGAGCGGAGCAAGTTGAGGCATTCGAATCGTTGAAAACAGCTTTGACTTTTGCGCCAGTTTTGACTTATCCAGCATTTCACGATGTAGACGAGTTTCCCTTCAACCTCCAGACCGATGCAAGTGAAACGGATATAGGCGTAGTTATTACTCCGAAACAATCAGGATCAGAGCGAGTTTTGCTTAAGCCAGTAGGACACTCAATCCGGCCGAACGAAATTATACGGTTACTGAGAGAGAGTGCTTGGCAGTGGTCTGGGGTATCCGTAAGTTTCGTGAATTCTTGGAAGGGTTTCACTTCAAGGTGATAACAGACCATAGTAGTCTGAAGTGGCTCCATAATCTTCGCAATCCCACGGGCAGATTGGCTAGGTGGTCTCTAGAACTCTTAGAGTATGACTTTGAGACTGACGCTAAGGATAGTTGGTATCAAAGACGAGTGAAGGTCGTAAAGGGGAAGCCTTGGATCTTTCCGAACTAGAAAGTCGTTGATGATAGGCTATATAGGCACAAACCAAACCCGGTTATCGACGAAGTAGTACCGGATCTGGATGCCTGGAAATTAGTAGTTCCTGAGGAGCTTAGAGATAGTATTTTAGTAGAATCCCACTCGAAACCTTAATTTGGTCATCTTGGTATCGGAAAGACTTGCCAGAGAGTAGCGTCAAGGTACAATTGGCCCGGAGTATATCAGGACGTTTCTAGGTTTGTTCGGCATTGCGATTCCTGCCGAAGGTGCAAGGTAGAGCATCCCGCCCGGACGGCCTAATAGGGCAACGCGTTGTCGAGCAGCCTTGGACTGTGGTCGCTCCAGATATTATGGGCCCTTTCCCTCCTAGTAAGTCCGGATACCGATACGTCTTGGTTTTGCAAGACCTGTTTACTAAGTGGGTTGAGGTTGTACCGATCAGGACAGCTAATGGTCAAACAATCCGCAAGAATTTTAATGATTTGGTAATATCGAGATGGGGTACTCCTGAGGTTCTGCACACCGATAACGGTACTGAGTATTGTAATCGAGTAATGAAGAAAATGTGCGCTGAGCTAGGGATTGCCCACACGACCAATCCTGTCTATCATGCAAAGGCGAACCCCACAGAGCGGGTTAACAGGGTCCTTAAAACTATGATAGTCGCATTTCTTCATGATAATCACAAGTAATGAGATCTGCATCTCCCAGAGTTTAGGTTTGCGTACAATACCGCGAAGCATGGGTCTTTGAAGGTATCTCCAGCTTTCCTCAATTCCGGCCAAGAGCCGTTTCCGTTTCGGGACCTAAAGCGAAAATTAGAACGAGAAAACGTCAGGACTCTCTCAAAATCCGAGGAGTGGTGGAGAGGGTGAAAAGATTGGAACATCTGAGGCACATGATAGTCCGTCGTCTGGATAAGGGTATGAATCTCAGGCCAAGCATTATAATCAAAAGCGTAGAGACAGATCTTTCCGAGTAGAAGTTCTGGTACTTCGGAGACAAAGGGCTTTGTCCAACAAAGAGGATAATTTTGCAGCCAAACTTTCCGAAAAATTTGAAGGTCCTTTTAGGATTAGTAAAAGAATCTCGCCTATAGTATATCACTTGGTAACGATCGATGGAAAGTTCGCGGGTGAAGAGCACATTCCACATTTAAAGCCATACTTTAGTAATACTAATGATGAACGGGCTGATGAGGATTCGGATGTGGTTTAGTTAAGCAAGAATTAAATTTTATTGTCTCTCCTGCTCAAATCTCGACCCAAGTTTTTTTTTGAATTTTGCTTGTTCTCTTTTTTTTTCTCAACTTCTTTGATAAGGCCATGAGCCTAATTTTTACCGCATTCCGAAATGCTTGGACTGGCATTTGTTTTCACACCACAGGATCAGTCAATGAAGGCAAATTCTTTTTTATGTCTGCTAAAAGTAATATGACTATGGGAATTATCTTTTCCTATTATTCAGAAACGAATAATCTTAGATCATCAGGTCATCAGAGAAATCATCTGTGGCGTCATGAATACCGTCATCCTAATTTTAACGTGGTATTCAACGGGATTGGAAGGTAAACCGACTTATTTCCTAGTATTGATGCTCCATCTTTCGGTTGCTTGTTTATTTATGATCACGTAACCTATCCTTTTTCCATATACTCTCATGGTGGTGGTAGTGTTTACTGTTCTGTTGGTCAGTTGACTTCGTCGCTGTTTGTTTTCATATATAATTCTGATCATATTTTTTTTCTTCAGGGGAGAGCTCTGAGACTGGTGTAATTCGGTTTTGGGGTCGGGAACTGCCGATTTGATTTTCTCGTTGTCATTCGTCGTGTATTCCTTGCCAGGACAAAGAAAACCGGTAGTCCCCGGCTAAGGTGGGGGGTGTAGTGACGCGGTGGATTTTGAATTACCTATCTAGTCGCCGCGTCACTAAGCATGAACCACTGGCTCCGAGGTTTTTGGTTTCTATTTGTTCGCGTGAATTAATTTCGAGGGGAGAGCCGCACCTTAATCTCAGAGCACTCACGAAATCAAAATACAAAAATTATTGGTTCCTCTGATTTTCTCGCTTTCCGAAGTAACTCAGGTTTTGTGAACCTGGGCTCGTTACTGACCAGCGGATGGAACTACCGCCGATGGGGAAGGAAGGGAGGATAGGAAAGAGAGGGACTGAGAGTGGAGCGCTCTACGATTCGAATGCGTCCAGGATTCCCACCCTAAGGATTCTAGGTTCGTCACGGGGGAAGTCAACAATCCTCGACTTCCTCGTGCTGATACTCTGCACGTGTGTGCTCTAAACCTTACCAGCTGACAAGATACTCTTGACCTGGATCTCTACTCAGTAGAGAAAAGGGGCTTATGTCACCCCGAGAAAAAATTGTTATCCACGCAATTTACCACTTATTATTTGGCTTCATGGATCACACCGACACACTCTTCGTATTTTTGAATTGGATCCGGACATGTTGTTGGTTAGCATGTATGACTGCAGTACCACTGGGTTTCAATTGGCTGATCGTTGTCTTTAGCGGGAAGACTTCCGCACGCACCCGCGCGAATTATCGATCAGTACTCTCTCTTCGAAATCCGAGCAGGGCAAACGTGCCTTTTGAAAGATTGTTTTTATTTTCTACCTGATATTAGTTTCTATTTGTGCCACTAAGTTTCACGCTGGTTGGGGATGGCCAAGGTACGTCTCTTTTTTTCTCTGGCAAGCTTGTTCGGGGTTGAGCTCATAATAATTGATCTTTTGAGATGCGAGTTCGCCTCGACCGAGTTCCGCCAAGTCTCTTTGCTGTAAGATTGCAATGTACTCTTTTTGTCGTAATGCTGTCCTTCTTTCCCTTTTTGAAAGAAAATATAGTTCTGGGGCCTTCCCCATAAAGTCATTAGAGTCAGCGGTTTATATTTGTTGCTGTATAGAATCTTGAAAACACTGGCTTGGCATGGGTCTGACATGGCCGACAAACCTAGTTCTAATTGCTCAAAAAGTTTAGAAAGATAATGGTGCGTAACGCTTTGCTCTTACTCGAATAATGTAAAAAGTTTTTAAACAAAGATTTGATATGTAAAGATTAACCTCTTCTCTCGTTTTATTGAATATATAGTGTTAATTTTTATTAAGGATTAAATTGGTCTCAATTGACCCATTGTACATGTGAACCCTTTCCCTGATTTGCTCTCAAGAAATTTGAGCCGAGCCGTTAATCGTGTGAATTGCATTTTTATTAAAAAGTTATAATCTAGTTCCAAAATTATTGAATGAGTGATCTAAAAGAATTCCGAAGTTCACTGCTTAGTGAATTTCGACTATAAGTAGTGACTGGCGCATTATAAATATAAACTTCGGAATCATCAAGTTTTGTTAACTGCATAGCCGTTTGTGAGACCTGTGGTCAAAAGATACACACAGAAATATTTGGTTTGTTTGGGAACATTAGCACAGATGTAACTCCCGTAATCTACGATCACGGTTGTTCTCCCGGAACCATCGATCTCGACACAACTGGAGGTAATACAACAACAGAACACAACACCAGAAGACGGTGTTCGAGGAAGTTAGTTTTCTTGGCAATAAATTTAGAAATTAAACAGAGCACTCAACACCAAGATCCGATGAATCATCCACAACCAGGAACACCCCGAAGTGCAGCCAGAACCAGCAAACTGCACGAATCCAAACAAGCAGTCGCTCGAGCCCGATAACGGGGAGAAGCCCCTTGCCTAAAGGCCATGCACGGAACCCACGCGAGAACAGCAACCCGACTGCAAGAACAGGGCGAAAACTCCACACCTGCCAGCACAAAGGTTGAGACTCAACCGCCTCCCCACTCTTGCGGATTGACACCGTCCTAACTCAAAACTAAAGGAAACCTCTGAAGGACACAAACTTGCGAAACTACAATTGCGAATCGATCTTGACATCGATTCCGATGAAACCCAACAGTACCAAATAAATAATTAACAAATGTAATTTCCAATTCACAAAAGGAAAAACTGATCTTTCCGAGATATGGGTATGTTGAATACAGGAAAGAAAAGTTCAATCGGAAAAAATTATTAAGTTTTGGAAAATGGAGTTTTATGGACGAAAGTGCGTGTGACAGTTGCTTTTTTCCTTCAAGGCCCTTTCAGGTAATTAAAAATATTAAAATTTCGAAATTTTTGGTTGATTCATGAAGTCATTCACATAAATGTCTTTGCTTGATAGAATATAACACAGTGCCATAACCAAAAATCGATATATTTATTAACGTTGAAATTGAACTTTGAGATTACAAATTGAGTAAGTTTACAATGATTTTGTGCCTTGAACTTGATACATACATGTTTCACATATATTTTTTGTTGTTATCATATGAAGTTTGGAAATAGGAATTTGAAAGCGGTTTTGAAGTTCGAGAAAATTATATAATACATTTTTTCACTTCAAAAAAACCAAACTCTTTTTGTTACAAAAGTAGAAAAGTGTAAAAAGTAAAAAATCAAATTGAATGATCAAAGTCTCTTTATCTGAGAATTGTACAACCAATTTTTTATTACCACTGTAAAACGCAGTTTTCGGACAAATCCTTTTAAAACTATATGTATTGGATTTTATGACTTACCTAGTTCCCACTCTCAATTATTTGAAAATGCATTTTATAGTTTTGGGAATGTATAAAAAACTTCAAAAGTGTTAGAAAATTATTTTTTATTATGAAAAAACACTACACGTGATAGAAAACATAGGTTTGATCCACCTCATTACTCCTGGTCAATAGGAAGGGTAAACGAAATAGGACTTACGGAACACAGTGGTCTCGCTAAGCCATGTTTACTCGTTCTTGAGTAAAAACAAGTGTTTTCAACTATCTTTAACCGATAAAATACGTTTTAACGTATTTTTCAACAGGAAAATCAAGTCTGATGCTACCGGAACGATATTCATACTATTTCCCTGCGAAAATCGCACTACTCGCAAGCAGATAGTAATACATTACCTCTGCTCGAGCATGTGACACTCATATTTAATGTATTTTTCAACTAGGAATCCGAATCCGTCGTCTTCGGAACGATATTCATACATTTCCCTTGTGAAAATCGCACTTTTTCTATGAAAATTCACGAAAATCGCACTACTCGCAAGCAAACAGTAATACATTACCTTTGCTCGAGCATGTGACACACATATTTTATGCGTTTTTCAACGATTTCGACAATTTGGAATTCAGTTTTGAAATTGCACTCAGATTAAGGAAAATACAGAACACCGATTAAATTATACAAAAAGCTTGACTTGATTGAACCTTTTGAAATACATTTTTTCAAATGGTGAATAGATTTATATTTCTGGTTGAATATTACAAAACTTGACGTAATTTGTACGTTTTATTATTCTGTCCTAAAAAATAAGTGAACTACATGTGTCACATGCTCGAGCAAAGGTAATGTATTACTGTGTGTTTGTATGTCCCAAAAATTTTGAACGTTCAAATGAACGAAATATTGTTTCGCAATTCTATGTTTTCTACAAATATTGCTCTAACTACAATTTTAATAATTAATTTGAAGTTTCTTTTGTAATATACTGTTTTCAATGAGAATAAATAAATATTTTAGCACTAATTATAGTTAATGAAGACATCAGAAAAAAATTCCTTTCATTTGAACGTTCAGAACTTCAAGCACATGTGTTTGTTAGCAGTGCGATTTTCGTGAATTATCATTGAAAAATCGCGATTTTCACCGGGAAAATGTATAAATAATAAATATGCAAAAGTTTTGGTACGTTTTTTGCCGTTTCGGTCCACTGTGCGGAGTTGTCGTTCTCAATTATTTGAAAATGCATTTTACTATGTTTTTAATGTATAAAAAACTTCAAAAGTGTTAGAAAATTGTCTTCAATTATGAAAAAAAACCACACGTGACAGAAAACATAAGTTCATGTTGTTTTAGGAAGTTTTTGGCCTCCGCTTTCTTTACCTCTGCTTTCAGAAGTAACGCATCTTGATGGAGTAGTGCACTGTCCTCACTTCTGATGTCAACGTTCCGGCCAAGGGTTCCAGCTGCTTGCTCCGCGGCTTTGTAGAGGAACGCTCCTTCCCCACTTATTTCGTGATTTCTGAACATTGCCAGGAGAGGATTTTCACCATTTGCGATGATATGAGCGGTACTTAGGATAATTTGGTTGTAGAATCATTGGGAATTTAGGAGTCCGCATCCGCTTTCACGGCGTGCGATGTATAAGCGCGGAACGGACGAGTTAATATGTAAGTTTTTCTTCATATGCATCATCTTGCACGTAGTAATATCAAGGGCCTTGAGATCGTTTTCCGTCTATGGAACTACCTCAAACGAATAGAGTAGAACCGGGACGGCAAGCATGTTAGTTGAAGATATCTTATTCAACGACGACAGGTTAGACGACCAAATCCGTCAAAGAAGGTGTATCTGCTTCGAAGAACCTCTTCCACTGATGTTGTATCCTATATGCGGCTTTCAGGCACAACCAGGTATTTGTACGTCTCTCCAGCGCTAAGGTGTCTGACAGTACTTCCGTCTACAAGCTCAGGATCCCTATTTATACCTGCTATTCGTCCACGTTTCAGATGAATCTTTGCACACTTCTGGCACCACAGAGTGTGCAGGCGCGCCATGTAACCTCTGCGATTAGGGACAGTACTGGCATCGTAACGATTGAGCAGGTCATCATCAAGTAGATCCGTACATAAAGAACGTCGATGGTCTTGCTGGTTTGTCATCTTGCTTCCATCTAATTCAGCACCTCGAACTCTAGAACGATCGGCAAGACTTGCCAAACCATTGGCTCGGAATACATCTTCGGCGTCCCTTAGCCCCACGACTCGTTCTGCAAACATCGCGCTCGACACAAGACATCTGCTCCCTTCCCTAGCTGCATAACATATTTTTGAATACTGTATTCATTGAAAATTCTTCCTATTTGTTCTGTACTACCATGGATGTTGGGTAGGTGGTAGTCGTTTTTCTTTCTCCCTCTAGTAGGTTGTGTTGAATTGTTTTTTTGAGAGTATTTTCCTATTGCTTCACTAATTTTTTTGTTTGTGTAATCGTTCTGTATCAAGATTTGTTTAACGTTACGTAGTTCCTTTTGTACAAAACTTGATCTATTATGGATACAGCTCTGTATACAAGGGAGTTGATGACTGGCTGCCTTCTCGATGGTTGGTGGTGGGAGGAGTTGGGTGGTGGGTTTTCTGTAAACTTCATGTCCTAATGTGTTATCAGATTTTTCGTAAAGTAGTACGTCCAAGGAAGACAATTTCCAGTCGTGTTCAATTTCCATGGTCAACTGGATATTAGAGTGCAATTGATTGTTAAAATCGCAAAACTTGTGTAGTTCATCTAGTCTATGTTTCCAGTTGACAAAAGTGTCGTCAACGTAACAGCACAAAAATTGAGATTGAAGATTAAGATCCTATTGCTGCTCCTGAGGTTTTTTTTTGTAGAATTGGTGATTGGAAAGAAAATAAATATTATTGAGATAGTGTTCTATCAAAGTTATGAGATCAGAGATGAAGATAACAAAGTTATCAATAATGTCGGTTGTATCAGAGGTTGGTACTTTTGTGAAGAGAAATACTACGTCAAAACCCACTTAAATGTCTTGAGGTTGAATGTGATTCCGTTGTATCTTTTCAAAAAGTCAAATAAGTTTTGGACTTGAGTGATATAGTTTGCTATAAAAGAAATTAGTTCCTTGTTGAAGAAGCGTGCTATTTTGTAATTTGGTGAGTCTATTGTGCTGACAATTCATCTGAGTGAAATGTTGTTTTTGTGGATTCTCGGGAGTCTGTGAAGTCTTGGAGAGATGAGATTAGTAGTTATAAATTTAGATATTGTATTGTTGTCAAGTTGAGTCTCCTAGAAGGATATTTGTCTTGCTGACTTTGGTTTACTGTTTACTGTTGTGTTGCCTTTGTCGTCCAATAATATTTATTTTGGATGAGTTCTTCAATTGCTGTTTTTTCGGGGTTTCTTCATTTCATGGAGGGCAGTTAAGCTTGGCGTGAGATGTTGGCTGTTCTACGTCGTATGTCAATCGCTTTTTTGGTTGGGAGGGTATATGTTGTGAATTCCAAATTGCTGAAGATTTCTTTCATTGGGATTTTTTAGGGAGCTACTGCTAAGTTATGTCCTTTAGATAAGGCTAAAATCATTCCATTGCTGAGGGGATGGTAAGGGATGTTTTTACAGTGTTAGATAATGGTGTTTATTTTACTAGAAGCAGTTTGTCAAATGTAATTTCATTCTTTGAGTGGAAAGATCTTCAATCCTCTGGAATTGGTCTAATGATAGGCGGGTCAGTGGGGAACGTGTGGAAAATTCGAGGGTCTTTGAGAGGAAAAGTGGAGTTTTAATAGTTTTTTGGAGGTAGTGTGCAAGTCATAGTGTTAGCTTTAGTAATTAAACTCTCAAATCGCACATTATAATAAATCATTGTGAAAGCATTAAATCTATTATGTAGAGTATGAGAGCATAAGCGAGAATAATGGCTAGAGAGGTGTACAGGTGACAAGGGGGGAGTGGAGAGTATAGATGAAGAAGCTGAAAATGGTAAGAAAAAGAGATGGTTCACGGGGTAGAAAAAATAAAATATAAATTCAAAAAATAACTTCTGAAGACGGAAAATACGCTAATCGTTATGTGATATTTAGATTCAATATTTAGATTAATAGTGGCAAGAGGAAACGGAAGCTGTGGGCAAGGTCGCAAGCATCTCGACATTTCCAAAAAGTGAGCGTTTGAATTATATGCCACGCGCTATGTAGTGTTTGGGATAAATTATTCTTATTCGTCCGGTTGTTGAGGTAGCAGTGGTTAGGTCCACAAGGATGGGTGTTCAATTCTCACTGCCTGTTTTTCTCACGAATTCATTTTAATTTTTGTTATTCATTAAAATGTTTATAAGTTGATCATCATTTGTAGTTAGTTGCACTGATAATACTTTTGAAAAGTATGGTAGTCTATTCCAGGAAGAAAATATTCATTTGATAAGTAACTATTCTGTTAAAAAATTCTTATTGAAAACACAATTTTCCGCCTGAAGAAGCATGTTTATACTTTCAATTTGGAATATAACTTGCAAGCTCTTTGGTCTGACCCCCATAAAATTCCTTGAAAAAATCACATATTCTGTGTCATCCACTGCATCTGAACCCCATACTATTCCACTATTTGCATTCTTGATTTCAACTACCTTAGTGCTCATATTTTCTTTCCTAGTCTTATTGACCCAATTACATATTCTTCTGATTCGATTTGATCCTTGCTTGCTTTGAATAGCATCTTTGCTTTCAAGTTTGTATCCCTATATTGATTTTCTTGTCTGGTCTTTTCTCCATCGCTCACACTTATAATATTCAACTTCCTCGAGTACGCAGTTTTTCTCCCTACAGCCGCAGTACCGCACACTTCGATTGCACTCTTGAAGATAATTTCCCGTATTATTATTTATTCGGGCGTTTCGAAAATAAAAGTTGTTTGCGCAAAGTTCTAATAGCAGTGCAAACTTTTTTTCAGATCACGAAAAACGGAGCACTTCTTCAAACTTTAGCAGCAGAAGATTTTGTTCTGATATTTGAATTATCAATAAAAATAGTTCAAAGCAATGAATCATACCCATATAACGATAATTCCATTAAAATATTTTATCCCCTTCCTTATTGACTTCGAAGTTTCAAAAAATCGAAAAAAGTTGAATATGAAATGTTTGATATGTATGTATTCAATCTCTCCCTTTTACGGGTTTGAGGGCCTCCGTTCCCTTTACAACAATTTACAAAAATATGAAAAATTTACATTTGTGCCTTATTCTACTTAATCAAGGTTACTCTAACGCTTAAATTATAACGCCTAAATCTAACGCTGCCTATTATTATTATAACGCTCTATTCGTCTCTTCCAGGGCTTCCGTTTCCTATTATTATCATTGCAATTCATTATTTTTGACTCTACTTTATATTTTACTTTAGTACTCATACCAACATCATGGCTGTTATTTACTTCGCTTCCCTTGTTTCCCTCAGTTCCTCCAGTCTTTTCATCCATGCTTCTCCTATAAATACTTCTTATACGTGTTCCCACGTTTCCACTTCATACCAACACACTCTACATAATTTCTCCTGTTCCTCTATCCAGTATCTACATTCTCTCATTCCCTCCTCCATTCTAAATCGGATCATCATATTCTACTTACATTTTCTCTTCAGCTTTTTCAGATACTCTGGTTCTCCCACCCACTTAATCTTCTTGTACCACTTATTATATTTTGATTCCATAACTTTTCTCCACCTTTCCTCTCCATGTTGTAAGGAAATTATTTGTATATTTGCGCCACACTCAAATAATAAGCGCGGGACAATTTCCTTGGTTGTATGCGAACAGTGATCGTCTTTTCCATTTCGCTCTAAACCTTCGCTGGTGAAATTTGCACTCTGCCGAGCCATGGTAAAATTGTAACTGAAATCTTCATAATTGAAACTCCGCACGATTTGTAATGAGCTGTGCCTACGCGTCTCTACAGGTATACATTCTTGTGTAAAAAAGTAGTGAATCGTGTGTTTTAACGTGGAATATCACATTCTTTTTGGTAAAAAATTAGACTGCACGGAACGATTATATTTTGTTACAGCGTGGCGTTTATTGTTGCTTAAAAATCTTGGAATCCATTTGGCGTATGAAGTGAGGAAATGCCTTTTGGCATTCATCGCGAATTGTGGATTCTTCTATTTTTGATTATCCGTCGTGCCACTGTAAAATGATTGTAGTGCAAATGAATTCAAACGAACACGAATTCAAAGCGTCGCGTAACGGCCCTTTTCTCCCAAAGCTTATCACACCAGCGGAGTAAGTGATCTCATTTGTATGAGCGAATCCGGTATGTTTTTATGTTTTTTTTTCAAGTTTATTGTATTGCTGAATTCCAACTTGGATGTAATTTTTTTAAATGATATCTATCGTGAAATGTTATTCTTGTGTTTTCATGTTATACTAGTGTTAATATAATTTTATCTCCAAAATTAGGCTTGTTTTAGGAGCACCGATTTCATAACCGTCAGATTCTCAATTCCTCTATCTACCTCTATGACTGGAATTTTGAAATAAATATCGGATACTGTTTTATGTAGTCATTTGGCTTGTCAGGGTTTCAATATGCTGTGAATCAATGGAATTGAGTAATTTTGGAATGTGTAGCAAAAGATCTGTTACAATGTCTTACCATCATCTCCAATTCTAACTTCTGGCCGTCACCCCCCCCCCCCCCATCCCCCCCCCCCCCCCCGTCCACCCCCCTCTCTCTCTTCTTTTTTTCCTCCTC
>WSXT02184381.1:0-20701 GCA_011762715.2 Neuroterus valhalla | reverse complement strand
TAGTTATATGCATTATCTATTAAGGAATGCTGTGATTGGAGTTTTAGAGAGGAATCTCAAATTTGTATTGACCGGAACTCAAATCGCAAAAATCGCCCAAGTACTCAATGAAGTCGCCCAATTTGTCGCCCGGCGATTTTTTCAAATCCTTGTCGCCGCAAACCTTGTCCAAGTCGCCCAATTGGCGATAAGTCGCCCAATCTGGCAAGCCTGGAGACAATGCAGAAATAAAGAAAAAATACTTTTGTATTCTTCGCATCCAAACCCTATGCAGAGACTTACAAGAAAGGATTATAATGGACTGCAGTAGATGTTGACAAAGAAACCCAACGAAGTATTTGGATTTATCATCAGTAGGGAGTATTCTGACCACCACAGTTGAAGAAAGAGCTATTCATGACAGTCTCTATCAACAATGAGGACTAGGACAGTGGTTAAACGAAAGGGGCTGGGTCAAAATGTTAGGTCAAGCTGAAGATACACAGGGAAGATCTGAGATATTTTAAGTGGCATCTTATATCGAAAGAGCATGATATGCTCTGCTTGTATGTTTTAGGCTTCCTCTAAGAAGTACTTTTGTGCTCACAGGCAACATGAAATATTGACAAAAAATGTTTATTTGCCTTTTAGGTGACTACTACAGCATTGTTTGTTCCGATTGTTAGAGCCTACCGCCTTCAAGCGTTCATTGAAATGACACGAAAATCTTGAAGGAGTAGTGTGATAGAAGGAGCATCCACTTCCCTCAATGTGGATACTGGTTTCCTGTGCTCCATTGAGAACTGCTGCTTCTTCAGTTTGTAGGTTCCGTATAATCAGGGAACTTCCGGCTCTACAAAGATTTTTTGAGACTTGTGCTTCCTTGTTCTTCTTTTCGACAGATCATTTGAATTATGATAGATAGGCGGAAGTACATTCAGACAATAAGCACATCTTGGTAAAGCACATTTAGACCCAAAACGAGCAGGAAAATCATTGGATGGAGGATATACTAAGTAAATGTACATGTATTGAAGATGATATATAAATATTCTTTTGCTTAGTTAATACTCGAGTCAATGGCAAACTCTTGTTAACATCGATTCCTATCATGGCCCAACTTAGCCGGAGGTCGACTCTATTCTGAGAACTTTGTTTGTTCAAATGAGAACACGTCAGAAAGGAAGTAGCAAGTTAGGCTGATAACTTAAAAAGACAGGGAGTCTTTGGAGGCTAGGTTGACTGCTGCTGACCCGTTTCTCATAGATGAGCAGTTTGATCTTTTTGAACAGGGCACTCTGGGGCGCTCGACACAGTGCCTCTTAATCAGTGGCCTCGGGTCGAGACCTCCTTAGGCAGGGCGAGGGTCTTTGGATTTGTTGCAGCTGACCCTGCAGCCAAAGCTCCTCTACTAAATCTCATGTTCAAGACGGAGCCCTGGGAAGGTGCCGACCTTAGTTAAGGCAGGCTTCAATTGCTATAATAGATGCTGAAGGATACGGTCCGGATAGCGGGTAAACCAAAGGACTAATTTGTGATTCTTCGGCGATTGGAAGGTTCCAACTCCTCACTGAAGACATTGTCCGGGCGGATCGTTAGGCACGATTGGCCTTAGAATGAAGGCACAAGGGAAAGTCCGAAACGGTTCCTCGTTGTCCCGATTTCTGAGTCCCAGATGAGAGCTCTTGCGGCCACAACTACAAGCCTCTCTATCATTTCGGGCGAGTTAACCCTAAAGTTGACGGTCAAGAACAGAAAGAGTCTGTCGGTACACGGAAAGAGCAGGGGCAGACCTAGATGACAGCTTACAGCCTTACCATTACCCAGATTAACCTGCATCACGGAAAATGCGGT
The DNA here is from genome assembly GCA_011762715.2 of Neuroterus valhalla. Lineage (NCBI taxonomy): Eukaryota > Metazoa > Arthropoda > Insecta > Hymenoptera > Cynipidae > Neuroterus > Neuroterus valhalla. Next base: position 18,868 of record WSXT02184381.1, on the reverse strand, counting down.
TCTGCGGTTCTGCAGAAGAGCATGGCTGTAAGGCACAACGATTTCTTGCTAATCCAGGAACCCTGATTAGTTCCCGATATCATAAGGGGATTAGATGGAAGGGTAGATTTCGTAACAGGAACCCCGATGCGATCGAACCATGGGTCTTTATACTGGCGAAGAAAGCAAGCGTTTTTCCGCTGCTGGAACTGAGCTCAAGGGACTTGATAGTTATAGTCACAGATCTCAGAGGCATTGAGAAGCTAGTCGTAGGATCAGACCATGGACGTAAGAATTGACGGGACGGAGCACAAAGTTCCATCTCAGGTAAGCGGGTGGACCTGATAGATTGGGAGAGGTGACGTATCTCCACTCTCTTGGAGGGCGCCTCAATAACTCCGGATTGGCGCTGACTCACTTGGCTCACTGGACAGGCTAAGGGCCCTCCAAGAAAGTGGGGAGGGCATGCGTGGTGTGCGTCGTTCCCTTTACTTACGCGTTGCCAGACCCCGCACGTTTCTGCTCCGTCTCGTTAATTTCTATGTCCATGGATCATCCCACTTTTCAAACGACGTTGAAAGCAATCTTCTTGACGGATATATACAAGAGTGTGATACGGAACGCCGAGCAAGAAAGACGGACCAATTCTTGCACAAACATCGAGAAAGGAGCAGCGGTGGCTAGACTCAACAAGCTGCTTTCCTGTGATTCCGGATGCGAACCTCCATGGTCAGTGAAGGCGCCTTCAACCTCCACTCTAGAGAGGTGTTCAGGGCGGCCATGGTCGCTCGTGGTGACGCAACTACGGTCGTGGATTTGACCTGCCACATGCTGGGCAAGCTCAGCAGGAAGGAGGTCAAGATCCTAACAGAAATTTCATGAGGGCATGCCATTATACAGCTGTCACAATCATAAGATGGGGCTCATAGATACTCTATTCTGATTTGATATACCAATAATAGCATTTATTTTATAATAAAAGAAAGGTATAATATCTGGTTCAACAAGCTCTGCTCTTATTAGGCAAGCACAAGGAACCTTCGATAATAAAATATCATTTTCCTCTCAAAAGAATTACATTTAGGTGTTACTCAAGGTGTTTTCCAATGTCAAATAACCGAATTTTCGGATCCAAACAACCCACACAAAGCTAATTCATAAATGGAATTTATCTCACTCAGAGGAAGATTTAGGTGAGAATACGTGCTTCCTATCCATACTGAATCCAAACATGTCTAAACGAAGAACATACACAAATAAAAATTCTCTTTCCGGAAACAGCAGTTGGTCCAGGCGAGAGGAGGTCAGTCCAGCGACGCATAGCTAGTAGAAAGAGGCGCGTTCAGGGCGAGCCTGGTTATTTTTTGTCTATTTAGTGGCTCACCGGGGCTCGGAGTATTGTCCTACGGTACTATTGCGTAAGCGGTAATTGAAGTCTTGCAAATGGTAGAGAATGGAGAATCAAGGGAGTATGTGTTTCTTTTCTTCCCTCTACCAGTTACGACCTCTGTTTGACGGATGCTCAGTAGTACTGCGAGTCCTCGTTATGCGCACCGTACCCTATTGATAGCCAGATGAATCCCCACTCCAGTGCCTTATTTAGGATAAATTTAACAGAGTTCATCGCTGGTTTTTAACCTCAAATGCGATTGATTATCGTTTCACAGTAGGTTGAGTTCCACAGAAAGAAACTTATCAAAGATAATCGCCTTAGATTCTATTCGATGCCTCTATAAAACGTAATCAATAATACTAAAGTAACATTCATTCATTTTCCTTCCATCTTACAGAACTAAGTTTACAGTCTGGCAGTAACCGACTCAACGAACTTCATCCTCCTGCCTCTTCGTCTGCTGCTCGTTCTAGTAAGCACTTCATATTAAAATCAGGATTACATGTACACGCATACACATTTCCTAAGGCTGCCACGGGTCTGTGGAGGAAAGTGGCAGATGAATCCCTTTCGTTAATCATACCAATCAAGGAAGAATATATTGTAACATCAACTCCCGACGGTAACGTCCTTGAAATAGTGGGCAGAGATAATATTCGTCGTGGATTAATCGTGTGGGATTTCGGTCCAAAACAAAGGAAAATAAACATGAAGTTCCCTTATGAAATTACCGAACTTAGCCCAGAAGAAACTGAGCTATGTCGATTGGACCAACCACTCACACCAAGTGATTTTCTTGATTTAAACCACTAATCTGATCAAGAAAGATTGTACTGCTTACTCCGATTAATATTTGAGATCCGGAGTCGGATTAAAACTTGACGGATACCTGGCTTTTTCAATAAATACTCAAATGTTCTCAAGGCTCATTTATTCCGACAATACACCAGTCACTCTATTATAGATGTATGGAAATTGTTCTTGTTGTAATAATATTTTATTCATTGAATTTCCAATAATTATTAAGCCTAAGAGCAACATGCATCAGAAACATTCCTATGTATTTAAAATTGATGTTCCTACAAGCATATAAATAGTTTTTATTATATTTGCTAATACCTATTGATATTCATGAATAATATTTTTATTGTCACATCACATAATGTTGCTGTTGTTGAACGAAATAATAATTATTTATCCAAGTTCCCATAGATTCAACTTTAGAATCGTAAAATTTCATTTTGGGTTTTTATATGCGCTAAGGTGCATATAAGGTGCACATTGTCATAAAAAACTCACAACTGACTGCAAGAAAAAACCTCTGGGCCCAAATAATGTGTTGTAACAGTTCAAAGATGATTCTTTAACAGAAAAGTTAAAGTCACGTCGCTGACTTTTCGTTCAAAAGAATTTTAGGACAATTTTGTTAAAGTTTTGACCACGAGCAGAAGATTCCCTTATAACTATAAAACCGTCAAAACTAACCACAAAAAGTACCTTCGAGCCCTCAAAATACCTAATATATAATTTCATCTCCTTTAAAAAAGAATAGTGTATTCTACTGGAAACTAAGTTAAATTCACTAAACTTCCCAGTACTTATATGGGCAACAAGTCAGTTCCGTATATTTTACTAGGAGAATCAAGTACTAGGAGAATCGTACATTCTATGGTTCATGGTGTCGCATCAGTTCTCTACTCATGCGAACGTTCTATAATCCGTGGCGCAGAACTGCGTTCCCGCTCGACGGCAGGCTTTGCCCCTCGACGGCTAGGCTTCTAATCAGTTGGCAGTCGGCGGTGCCAGTGCAGTATGTACACACGACTTTGAAAGTACGGTCCGTACTATGTAATAAATATATATTCTGTTTAGTCTGTGTGTACTCATTTACGGTGCTGAATTGTGCCTACCACCTGACGTATGAAGGAAGTAAGCGGGAGTGGTAAATGAGTAGATGCAGATTAACCAGAATATAGATTTATTACATAGTACGGAGCGTACTTTGAAATTCGTGTGTTCACAGAAATTATTTTCAAACGGCTTTACTCTGAGGATCACTTAGGACTGATTGCAGCCAAGGAGAATTTTACTATTATAATTATTATTTGAGTAAGGGCGATAAGAGTCCTCGATTCTTGGGTAATTTCGTTGCGTCCTCATGTAGGCCTAAGCGTGACATCAGAGCCCTTTCCATAGAATAAGGACTGTCACGCTGTTGGCTGCTATGTCTGGCTCACTGATGCAGTTACTGCCCGTGCGGGCCAGACGCTTCTCGCAATCGAGGGGCAGTGATATTAGTATGTATGGATAGCTGTTTCCTAATTCGTATTAGACAAGCTGCAGAGAGGACTAACAAGCCATATCTTATGCCTGTGATAGCTGAGGTTTCCGTGCCCTATTAGAATTTCTGTTGAGACCTTGACCTCGTTTCTGCTGAGCTTGCATATTTCCTCCGCTCGCTTGGAATTTATAGATTATAGCCCATGAGTGTTTTCTCCTGACTGCAGCAAGTAGCCATTCTCAACTTCTTTTTATGTTCCTCGATCAGGCAAATGTTGATTTCTCCGAGGAGTGACATGCTGGAAGTGCCTACAACTGGTTCGGAGCCAGTATAGTCTTTTCATGAAGCTAGTTTCGCTAGCTTGTCTGAGATCCCATTACCTTTGATACCTCTGTGTCAAGGGGTCCAAGGAGAGACACTCGGTTTTCTACCCCTAGATTGTTTAGTGCTTCATAGCACTACCACACTCATAACGACGTATTCGTTGTACTGTTCAGGACGATAATATCCACTACGCTACCCGAGCAGATACGGTTGTCCCTTTTATGGCCATACTCGAGTGCTTTTTAGGCGCGCTGGAGCACATAAATGGTCTCTGATTGGAGGACTGTGGTGCATGATGCCATCAGGATCGTATGGCCAATCCCACTCTTCCTCCGGTAGACACTTGCTCCTACTTTCTCCTTGTTTCTTGAACCGTCAGTGAACCAGTTGTCTTCATCACTCGGCAAGTGTGTCTCCCCGGAAGCCCATTCCTCTCCCTTAGGTAGGCTGATATGATACTTTTTGTTAGAGAGGTAGCGAGTAGGCTAATTATCTCTGGACATACTCAGGGTTGGCACATTCGCCATATCGGTTGGAATACGCAACTTCGTCGGGATCGTTCCTTCTTCAACCATGTTTAGCCTTCTGGCTGATTTTGCAGACATGACCTTGGTAGTGAGATGAAGGGGCTCTTAACCCACTATGACCCCTAGTGCCATCGTAAGTGTCGACCTTGAGGCTCCACTGGACCAAAGCCGCATTGTTAGGCAGATCCAAGCCACGACCGCAGTTTGGACACCTCGAGCGATCACGACCACCCTGATCATGTCTCTGAAGGTGTGATTGGAGGCACCTTTAATATCCATGAATGTTCCGTTCGCGGAACCTTCCTGTTTGAGTTGACCTTCGATCAGGTCAACTGTGATGCAAAGGGCCGTTTTTGTCGATTGGCCAGCCCTATAATCGTGCTTCTTGTTGTAAAGTGGTCTTTTTGATAGGATCTTGCCACGACTGTATCCATCCACAAGTCTTTCGACTGCTTTGAGTGGGAAAGATGTTAGGCTGCTCGGATGGAAAACGTTGGGTGACGTATAACTAGTCCTGCCTGTTTTTGGAATGGAGACTGCTCGCGTACCTTTCCATGACTTGGCGACAGAGCTCAGTGTCAGATCAGCATTAGCAAGCCTCGCTAGCGGCCCCATGATGATCTCATTAGCCTATTGTGAGGAGAGTGGATATATGCTACCTGGACCAGGAGACTTGTGGAGGCTGGAAGACTTCAGGGCCCACCTGGCCCCAGAGGGAGTAACATCCCCCTGTACAAGTCTTCTTGTCCCGAGTTGGTTCCTAGGTGGCATCAGTTGCCTCAGGGGTGTCACTTCCTCTTCTTCAGACCTGTGCGAAAATTGGTCCACCTATCTTTTTTGGCCTTCCGTATTGCACTCCTGCATTTATCCCTCATGCTCGTTCATAAGGTCCATGGTTTAGCCGTTTTGCCATGGTTGCACACTTAAACCTCTTCCTGGTTTCCCTGGGAAGTTCTTCAAGCTTTCCGTTCTACCATCGTGTTTACTCATCCTTACGGATTTCTGTCGGTTGAAAAATTGATAACATCCGTGAAAAGTATTGGTTCTCGGCTCCACGGTGACCAGGTCTCTGATTGATCTGGGCACCTCTGAGAGTGCACACTTTGGTTAAGTAGAAAACCGACCTCAATCTGTCCCTCTGGGATTCCTGGCCCACTAAGTGCCTGCGGGTACGGTAGCTTCTATCTCGAACACTAATTGTGAGTGATCTGCGAGAGTGGCTTCGCCTGAGACTGTCCAAGTCTTAATTTTGTCACTAATACTGCTGGTGCAGAGAGTAATGTCAATGACTTCTTCTCTCATACCTTTTTGAACGCCGCACAGTGGTTCAAGATCTCAAAAAGCTGGCCAAAACCCCAAAATTCTAAGTTACTCGATGAGGTGAATGTTCATTTATACTTATGTAGGGGGCATTGGAGCATTATTATGTGAACGCACAAGTCACTATATTCAAAACTGTCCTTGTCGCGAGCACTTAAACTTGACTCTTCGCCGAAGACGCCCCCATCAGTTTGTTTCTCTAGTTTTGAGCGTTTTACGGAAAATGTTGTTATTCTATGAGTTCGTGACAGAAACAGATAAGTTGCACGCTTCCGCATTTGCATTTTCTACAACCGCATGGGAGTGTTCACTAGGGTGGTCCGAAAATGCATTAGAAATTTTCTTGTTCGAATTTTAATGCAAATTTCCGAAAATTTGGTCGAATCCACAACAAAATAAACGCATTAATTTATTTTGAAAAAAATTATACTTAGAGGTGGCGCAAGCGCCATGAAGTTCAAGTATTTTCCATGAAAAAAATATGTTTTTGTAAATTTTATTCAGAATTCTCAATATTAGGTGAATCGAGTTCAAAATTCACCATTTCTCTTCACAATTAGTCACCTGATGCAAATAAAATATCGCGTTCCAAATATCACCTCCATGAGTCTGTCCTTTAGGGTCCAAAAAACCCCCATAAGTTAAAATGAGTTTTTTGACTTTTTGGCGCTGATTATGATTTTATTTGCAGTTTTTTCAACGCAGATTGTTTCAAATACAAGAATTGATACCTTATACTGATAATAAGATGTTGATTTAAATTGTTCAAACAATTTATTATTGTTTTTAGCAACTTTCTCTTGGAAAAGGATTAGGAAGTCAAGTTTTTTTCTGAAGTTCTCAACTTATTTTCAGCGTTTCAGTTATAGCAAAGTAATAATCAAATCAAGTTAACAAAATAATTGTTTAAATAAAATGTCAATAATTATAACAATATTCTCTTAGAATAAGACTACAAAAATGCGGCTTTTTCTGAAATCTTTAACTTTCCGTCTACTTTTCACTTGAAGTAAGTGATTATTTAACTTAATTCAGCAAAAATAATTGCCTAAACGAATTATCATTGTTTATAGCTATCTCCGTTTAGATTAATATAACATAGTTTCGGTTTTCCCCTGAAATTCTTAACTTATATGCACTATCCAATTAGAGTAAAGTGATAATTAATTCAAGTTAAAGAAATAAATTTTTCTTAGATTAGTGGTAAAAAGTTGCGGTTCTTTCTAAACTCTTAAGCTTTTTGTCCACTTTTAACTAAGTAAGGTAATAATTAATAATTTTGTGGTTCTTTCTTAAATGTTTAACTTTCCTTAACCTTTTTAGCTGTGCACAAATAATAAATAAAGATTAGAGAGAATAATATTTTGAACGATCCCTCCCGTTTTCGTGAATATATTTTTTTGGAATTAAACAGATATTTGAAATACGCTACAAATTTTTTGCATGGCTCCCGCGTCATCAGTGAAAAGTATGAAATTCTCGAAACATGTCCACTATTTTGGGTTCGTCATTTTGGATATGGACTTTTTATTATCATTTTCGAAATCAGTGACCCGAAAAACCCCTTAGTACTCATTTTTGTGGGAAACAATGGAAAATTTTGGAAAAATGTACGCCATTCCGAGTCCGCCATTTTGAATTTCGAATTTCCGATTCCATTTTCGAAATCAGCGACCCAAAAAACCCCTTTGTCCTCATTTTCGTGGCGAACAATAGAAAATTTTGGGAAAATGTCCGCCATTTTGGTTCCGCCATTCCGAATTTCGAAATTTTAATATCATTATTGAAATCAGCGACCCCAAAAACACCTTTGTACTCATTTTTGTGGGAAACAATAGGAAATTTTGGAAAAACGTCCACCATTTTGGGTCCGACATTTCGAATTTTGAATTTTGAATATTATCTTCGAAATCAGTGACCCAAAAAACTTGATGTAAACATTCAAGAAGGCATAAATATTAACCCTCCGAATTACGGCCAGGAGTTAACCTTCCTGGGCTTTAAGGCTCGCAGGTTATTGTGTTCAGAGGTTGACATTTCTGGGGTTAAGTACTCGCAGGTTATTGCGATTTTGGGCCAACCTTCATGGGGTTCAAGACTTGCAGGTTATTGCGGACTCGGTTGAACCTTCCTGGAGTGCAAGGCGTGCAGGTTAGTGCGATCTCGGATAGACCTTTCTGGGGTTCAAGGCTTGCAGGTTATTGTATTCTGGGGTTGAAATTCCTGGGGTTCAAAGCTTGCATTTCATTGTATTCTAGGGTTGACATTCCTAGGGCTTAAGGCTTGCAGGTTATTGTGTTCTAGAGTAAACCTTCCTGGGCTTCAAGGCTCGCAGGTTATTGTGTTCTGAAGTTGACATTCCTGGAATTTAGTGCTCGCAGGTTATTGCGATCTTGGACCAACCTTCCTGGGGTTCAAGACTTGCAGGTTATTGTGGACTCGGTTGAACTTTCCTGGAAATCAAGGCTTGCAGGCTAGTGCGATCTCGGACAAACCTTCCTGGGGTTCAAGGCTTGCAGGTTATTGTGTTCTGAGGTTGACATTCCTGGGGTTTGAGGCTTGCAGGTTATTGTATTCTGGGGTTTACATTCCTAGGGCTTAAGGCTTGCAGGTTATTGTGTTCTGGAGTTAACCTTCCTGGGGCTTAAGACTCGCAGGTTATTGTGTTCTTGGCTGTACTTCGCTGCGCTGGGGCACTTATAGAAGAAGATTCGGCTAGCAGGCAGATTGAAATCTGCTCAGATATTCGCGCTACACTGACTGCGGTTGGGGAACCAGGAATAACACCAGAACTGGTACAAAATGAAATAAGGCATTAGAAAACTGGAATTAAGGCCAACGTGACCCTTATATGAGTTATTGTTGGGGTAGGAATCGAGGATAATGGAAAAGCAGATGAAGCAAGTGAATAAATAGCATAAGAACTGATACCAGATCACGTGTCTTGTTGCATCCAGATGGTCATCAATAACTGGATGCAGAAAGAGCACCGGACCTTCTAGGGGTATCCTCAAGGTTGCTGGCACGCAAAAGCTATTCTGGGCTACACGGAGAAGACAGATGGAGCCATGCGAAAACTGAGTTTACACAAGAAAGATCCGCGGTTGGTAATTCAGATGCCTACAGGGACAATCACTTAAACTACCATAAGCACAAAATGAAATAAAGTCCCACGATGGATTAAGGGTTAAAAGAATTTATAGCATGTGGAATCTTCAGGGATATTTCTGATCTTTACTCAATATTTTAGAAATTTAATCAGTAATTGTAGCTTATTCTAAATTTATTGCGTGGAATGGAACTATAGACATTTGTTCACATCCTGTAAGCGTAGACCACCCATGCCCTGAAAATGATTTGGGACCAGATGTTACTTCATCTACGTGAGGGAAAGGACTTCACAAAAAGAGTTCATCAGAATGGAGTAGACAACTAACTTAAGGGTCCTACCAAGTCTTTCTTAAAGTTTGCGAATGATATCGCCTTTTTATTTTGTGTTAACAGTAGTGCCGTCTAGTACAACAACAAGAAGTTTACTCCGCCCTTTATAAATCCTGTTTTCACCAAAATCGAATGAAACATATACAAATGTGCAGCGCGCTTCCAGATTTCGGGGTACCATGACCTTAACACTAAGATCCAGGTTCTCTGACAAGTGAAGTATGCCGCTCTATACAAATCCATGATAAAACTTCTCATCGCCTTGAACATCAGTTAGAGTTTCATCCTTCCGACCATCGAAGTAAAGAAGAAAAGGTGACGATGACTTACATACTGCTTCTATTAGATCTTTTCAGACGTTTTTCGGATCTTTTCTGATTCTGTTTATATCCCTTATAAGAGAAGCTTCTGAAGGATATTTGAATCTTCAAATGCACTGTAATAAATACCACTGTAATAAACCCTTTTGCAACTCCTATACAGAGAAAGAACAAGAAGCCCTAATTTTCAATCAAGAGAATATTTCCCTTTTTGCTTTGCAAGTCTTCAGATTGTCAGACTAACTCATTTTCAACATTTTTCAATGACTTTTAAGGGCATTGCATAAACCGACTCTCGAATTTTGTGTTCCCCCTACGGTTAGGCCAAAGTAACGATCACAGTAACGAAAGTTTCCATTTACTCGAAACTATGAATTTGTTATTTTTTGTGATAAACTATGAAAAATTGGAAACAATCATCTGGAAAAAAATTTCAATATTCGTTAATACAGAAATAATTAAATTTTATATCGTCTTCACTATTTATTCATTGCGAGCACTACTTTACCTACAAATTTTCGGTCGGTAACATGTCGTTGATGGCGCTACCAAATTACGGCTTTGTGCTTTTTTAAATCGTGGAATTCTTTCTTATTGACTAATAGTTGGGAGTTAAAGAATCTCATGTATAACCCGCAAATGTTTCATACTTGCCGTAGTTGTGCTCAATCATAAGATTCCGGGCGTGGAATTTTGATCTATTTGTCATCTACCACGCAGACATGTTTTCTGCTGTGATAGTTACATTGGCGTAACCGTATAGGGGGAACAAAACAATCCCAGAGTCGGTTTTCAAGAAAATATACCATAAAATTTAGAAGAAGAGCACTGAGTTTGTTTGAAAGGGACCACGATTCGGAGTTAAATCTATTATAAGGCAGTCGAAAATGGGCAAAGACAAGGAAGTCGACCGGATTTTGATGATAATTGTAGAGTTCACATGAGAGATAGTCAAGATTCCAATTCAACTTGGTGAATTTAACATATTTTCCAATATATTTAGAATTTCAAACGACTAATGTTGGTTGAATAGCGTATAAAAGTTTATTTGAAAGCAATATACAAGCTCAAGCTGTCAGCCGAGAAATAATCCTGAAATAACTATTTGGAAGTTTGCATCCCATCAGTTCTAATACATTATATTACCAAATTGACGAGTTAATCAAGGCTGGATATGAAATCTAATATTTGAATACTTCAACGCATAAATTTCGTGGTTCATCAGGGCTGTCTCCTATGAATTGGAGATCAACTTTCAGGCACTTTTACTAGATTATCTGCAACATGTAATTATCAAAGCGTCGAGAAGATGAACGATCGCTGTACAAATTCCAGACACCTAAAAATAATGGTTCATAATAATTATTTGCAATTGCAAGTAAATGATAGAGGGGATGGATCTGGAGGAATTATTGACAATAAGAAATCAGTCGTCCGTCTAAATTGGACCATTCTAGCGGAAGACGATTTTTTTTCTCCACGAAAAAACAATCTGATTCAATTAGGTGTAATTTTTTCTCTTAAGTTTCGTAAGTATAACTTAATCTCATAATAGAGTTTACAAGCAATATTGATCTTACCGCAAATGCTAGAAACTGCTCTTCAGAACTGATGCCACTATATATCACAACCGCAATCGAAATATGAGAAGTCATCAATAGACAATGCAAAAAGTCCTAGAAACAGAAACATGATCTTTTATATTCCGCATCTATGTTTGTTTTAATAGCCGAAATACTTACGAAGTTAAGGATTGTTTGATTGAATCGACATCTCACGCCTCTTATATAAATGCAAAGAAACAATGATGTAATGATTAATCCTATTGTCGCTCCCATTATATAATATACGGTATAGAAATATGGTGATTTTGACATGAAAAATACGTAACAAGCATTAAATATCTGAAAAATAAGGATTCTTGATTATATCATACAGATACTTTTATTATGGTTTTTGTACTTCTTCTTTATAATTTAAGGCTTACGGTACAGAACTCGATACCGAACAGAGTGTGATTTTTCGAGAAGAGGCTTAAGGCCAAAGAAGTTTTAATAAAAGAAGTAATACGGACTCTGAGAAATGGATGTGGAATTCGAATGAATAAAAAACATGCTTTCGTAGTAATTAGTTCTTGGATACAAGGTAATGAATTGCCGATCACATGAGGAATATTTTCCTAAAGTAATCAGAATTTGAGATAGCTATATCACACTATGAAAGAAATTTGTTGAATTGAGGTCGGAGAAGAATAACTTTCTTTCTTGTTTCATCTATAAAATTTCAGTAGTAATTTTGAGTAATTTCTGGCCAGTCCTGAAGATGCGAGCTGCAACTTTCGCGGAACGTGGACAACAGTTGTAGTTTTGAACACGATTGATACCCGAAACACCTCATTTTATTATTATCGATTACCGAGGAAGCATCAAATCTATAATCAAAGAACTCTACGGGGAGAGATTTCTTAATAAACTCACAAACTTAGTAAGCTCAGTTCTTTTTAAGGTAAACTACTAATATCTTTAGCCTTGTTGAAACGATGCAGGGCAACAACATCGTCCCAAAGTTCTTACGATTGAAAAACCATCTGGGAACATCAAAATCCAAATCTATGTTACATAAAACAAGTTTGCTCCATTTGAAGGAAGGAATTCAATACACTAAATTTACTTCACACACTACCTCTGAAAAACTCTTAGAACTCCACCGCATATTATTTGCCCAAGTAACACTACAGTAAAAACGAATAAAGAATATTACAACAAAATCAAGGACCTTTTAACTGATAACCTTTAATAGTCAACAAAACGAAAATTCCCCGAAAGGACTCTTATCTAAATAAAGAAACAATATCCAAATTGTCCACTCACTCACGTTTGAAATTCTTCTGCCCTTCTAAAAACTCCGGACGAATTCCGGATTCCGGAATTGGTCCGAAACGTGATCCAGTTTTTGTCCTCCGGATTCTATCCGAAAGTGTCCGCAATTGGTCCGATGGAAGGAGCGCGAAATTAAATCTGGTTTTCATCCGGTGGAATCCGAAAGTTGTCCGGTGTGACGGATTCAATCAATCCGGAAAGAATCCGTTTGAGTCTGCGTTTTGTACGGTATAACAGATGGTATTGATCCAGATTGTGTCCGGTCAAACTCGTGTTTTTACGGTCTAAAGAGTTCGAAGAATCCATGCATAGAAATTTAGTTACATAATTCGTTAAAACCGACATTACAGTTTAGTATAATCTTTTACGATTTACACTGAGAATCCTTGTCCTACAGTCCGAATAGAAAAAAAATAAACTCAGATATGCTATTGAACTCGAAACCGTATATATACACTACACAGTATTATACAATGAGCATTATTTCATATTAATTTGAATTCGGAATTGACAACATTTGAAATTATATATTTGTGTACTCTGAAAACATATGATATTATCAAATTATAAGCTGAAACAGAAAAATCGTGTTATTAGAAAACGAAGCTGGCAGGAATTGAACACGCGTCTTCGGGGCAGCAGCCGGGTGATGTTCCATTTATCTACAGAACGTTATGAGAGATGGGAATGAAAACATCCATATGACCTTAATGATATAAAGTTCATTGATTCTAATTAATTTAATCTTTAATTTATCGATATTCATGATAATTTTATAATTTTTAAAACCAGGTGCTTAATAACTCGAGTTAGAAAAATTCAAAATTAAAAGTAAAAACGGAAAAATATTCTGTTTGAATAAGGTCAAAACTAGGATCAAATGAAATTCAAAAATATCAACAGGTTTTTCTTTCTACTCCAATTATCAATTCCATCACCAATTTTAACTCAAAACCGCGGAATTTATTTCGGATAGGACCGGGCTATTCACGGAGTCGATGTTTTTGAACGTATCGATTTCGGATTTATTCGGATCACTTTCCGCTTTTGACTACAACAAAAATAATTTCAAGTTCTGATTTCTCGATTGATTGCAGATAGAGCCAGACCATTTCTGGAGTTGATGTGTTTGAACGGACCGATTTCGGATTTAATCGGACCACTTTCCATTTTCACTTTAAAAAGAATAATCTCAGGTTCTGAATTCCGGACCGATTTCGGATAGAACTGGAGTATTTTTGGAGTCGATGTTTTTGAACGCACAGATTTTGGATTTTTCCGGATCACTCCCCGTTTTTGACTTTAACAAAAATATTTTCAAGTTCTCAATTCTGGACTGATTTAAGGTAGAGCCAGACTATTTCTGGAGTCGATGTTTTTGAACGGACAGATTTCGGATTTAATCGGACCACTTTCCGTTTTCACTTTAACAAAAATAATCTCAGGTTCTGAATTCTGGACCGATTTCGGGTAGAGATGGACTATTTATGGAGTCGATGTTTTTGAACGTAACGATTTCGGATTTATTCGTATCACTTTCCGTTTTCACTTGAACAAAAATAATCTCAGGTTCTGAATTCCGGACCGATTTAGGATAGAGCCGGACTAATTTCGGAGTCTATGTTTTCGAACGAACAGATTTCGGATTTGATCGGACCACTTTCCGTTTTCACTTCAACAAAAATAATCTCAGGTTCCAAACTCTGGACTCATTTCGGATGAAAGCGGACACCTTCGGAGTTGAACTTCAATGTCCGCACGGACTTCGGACTCAGCCCGACAAATTCCAGATTCATTTCGTATAGTTTTCGGAGTAGATTGGACAGGTTCCGGAGAAAATTCTTGGATCGGATGAGTTCGGATCAAATCCGGGATTCGGAATTTTCAGGAGGGTGATTTCATCAAAAAGGTGCAACATGTTCACATTCAACCTCAGCCAAGCTTACACCAGTATTCTAGTGCCGTTACGTTGACCATCCTTTTGTAATCTAGAGACATGGACTAGATGAACTACGCAAATTTCTGATTTCATTACCCTCCATGCCTCCTCTCACCACCACCCATCCCCAAAGCAGTCATCAACTGCCTCGTTCACAGAGCTGTCTCCATCACAGATGGAAAAAGTTACAAATCAATAAACAAACCCTTATTCAAAACGATAAAAAAAAACCAATTGATAGAGCAATCAGGAAATATACTGGAAAAACGAGTCAACACAACCAATTGAAGCGAGAGAGAGAGAAAAGTGACCAACATCCTACCCTATATTGGAAACATCATAAAATAAATAGGAAGAATTTTCAACAAACACAATATGCAAACCATATTCAAACCACCTGTGAAGGTAGGCGAACTTCTAAACAACCCGAATGACAAAAAGGCACCATTCAGTGATCCAGGAGTCGGGGCCGGCTTTACCTTAAGTGTCGCCCTGGGCATCATGAAAATTGCCGTCTTTTTTCAAGCATGCACGAAATACCTTGCAGTCACATCTTTTTTTCTTCGAAATAATTATAAAGTTTCGGAGTTTTCCACAGAACTTCTTGCTCATTGTTTCATTTTTCCAAAGCGCGCTTTTTATATGCAGAGCCGCTTATCCTTTTGCGCCCGTCGCTCATATTAATAAATATAAACAATAACGCTCAATGAATCTTGATCTCGATCAATCGCTTGATCAATCGTTGTGAAAACCTCTAATACAGAAAATGCCTCCTTGATTATTGATAAAACAACAGATGGCAGCAGTTTGCAACAGCTGACAGCATGAGAGGGCGTTGCGAACATTGTTCTTTGCATATTGTGGCGCGTTATTTGAATTCGAATAGGAAATAGAAAAGTTGAAAAAATGTATATAGGATTGTTGACGCTGTAATTTGATTAGACATTGATAAATTTAAATGCAGGAAGAGAATTTTTCAACGGATAAAAAGATTTATAATTAGCCAAGAATTCTTTAAGATAGGCGTCGACGAGATAATAGAAAGAATGAAGGGGGTAGTTGATAAGATAAAAGAGGCTGTAACACCAAAAGAGTAGGGGGACAAAAAAGAATGGGATGGTGGAATAACCAATTCAAGGAGGGTAAAGAGAAAATGAAGGAGAGTGTTAGAGAATGGTGAAGAGGAGAGATTACCAAGAGGGAGTACAACAGGAGGAAGCGCGAATATAAGGAAATAATAAACGAGAAAAAGCAGAAGGGAAAGGGAAGATTTGAAGAAGAAGTGGATAAAGCGTTTAAAGAAAAGACAATTAGATTAGAGGAGAAGAAGGTAATAGTAGATAAAGGGGGAAATAAAACCGATATAAGTAAAGGGGAAGTAAACGAGGCAATTGAAAGGCTAAAAAAAATAAAGCGACAAGCGAGGATGGCATGGAGAATGAAGCTCTCAAATATGGGGGGGGGGAGAAGAAGAGATGTTGAGAATTTGTAACAAAGTATGGAGATAAGAAGGAAGGCCTGAAGCATAGAGGACAGGATTAGTGATTTCACCAATAAAAAAGGGAGAGGGTAAAAAGGTGAAGGGTTATATTGATATTACTCTGATGTCAGTGGGGTATAAGAGCAATGCGGAAGTGCTCTGGAACAGGCTAGTGAGTCAAGTAGGAAAGAAAGAAAGTATCCCACACAACCAGACGTCCTAAACGTTTGAACCATCCTTGACCATCCAGTGAATAGAAACTTGAGGCGGAAAAAAGGGGAACTGGCGGCCTTGTTTGTGGACTTTGAAGCAGCATTTAACTCGGTAAACAGGAAGGTATTGTGACAGTCGATGAAGATTAGATAGAAATGATAAAAGAAATATTTGTGGAGATCAGATTCAGAGTAAGGATAGGACATGAGAAAGAAAAGGAATTCTGTAAGGGAAGAGGACTTAGGCAAGGTTGCCCATTGATTCCGCTGTTGTTTAGTATAATGCTGGCACACTCAGAGAAAACCCCAAGGAAGAGAAGTGAAGGGGGTACGATCTTAGATATCAGTAAGCTTAACTTTTCAGCATAAGCGGATGATGTGGTTCTATTAGCAGAGGGCGAAAGGGGATTGAATTTGATGTTGGATGGGTTTGAAGAGTACGTAAAAGGAAAGGATCTGACGGTAAACGTTAGCAAGACCGACATAATGTGCTTCAGGAATAGAAGGAAGAAAATAGTGTACAAGTGGAAGTTTAACGGAAAAACGATTGAACTAGTGGAAGAATTCTGTTACTTAGGGTTTTCGTTTGGAGCAGGAGGAGGCAACGAGCTGCAATGCAGAAAAAGGATGGAGTGTGCGAGGAAAATAAAGGGGAAAGGATGGGTCATAGGGATGAGGAGATTTAGGGATATTCCTGTGGTGAGTTATGGGAGTAAGCTGGGGTTGCCCAGGTTATATGCTGAGGGAAGAACTAAGTAGAGAGGAAATGATAGTGCAACAAGGAGAGAGAGCATGAAAGTTTGAAGAGAAGCTGAAGAGGGGAGCGAAATTGTGCAAGCGTGCGTGAAGGAGATTAGGTCGAGAGAACAGAGAGGCAATACAGAAGGCTCGAAATGGGAAGGAGAGAAACAGCGAATGAGGAAAGAATGTGGTTTTCATTAAGGGAGTGTAGTTTGTCAGGAAAAAGAATTGGAGATGTTGGTAAGGTATGGAGAGGAAAGATCGAGGAAAATTATAGAATCACAGTACAACAAGTGGTATAAGATGGTCAAATGGGTCGGAGAACCAGTCAACCTGACACAGTTAAGAAAGGAGAGTGAGCGGAATAGAGTGTTACGGCTCAGAATGGGAAAGGAAAGGAGAGTATGTCGATACTGGATGGATGAACAAGAAAAAATGTGTAGAATGTGTGGTTTTGAAAAGAGTCGTCGGAACATGTGCTGGAAGTTTGTATTGGAGAGGGAGAGGAAGGCAGAAGCGTGAGTGATTGTATGATAGGAATACTGGATGAAAGTGGCCAGGAAGTAGAATGGATGAGGATAAATTACAATATTCAGGAATATTACAATTTCATATTCGAAAAATTGCCCCTTCTTTTCAGCACTAAGCAACTTATTTATCTTACGTGCAAGAACATGCCGCCCTGGGCCTAGGCCCCGAGGGTCGTTGGTGTAAATCCAGCACTGCCAGGAATATAGAAAATCCCTTACCCTTGTGTCAAAGTCTATATTGGAGAAACTGGGAGAGCGGTGAGCCAACGCATGAAGGAACATGAGAGTAAATCCAAACTGAAACATTTCACGCAATCAGCACTAGCTAAGCATCGCATTGAAATAGGACATAGCATTCTATTTGACAGAGGAGCCGTCATCGAAAGAACATGCAATATTTCTCCAAGGAGACACAAAGAATAAATCTGAATCTTGCAACACCCTTATAACATGAATAAGAAACAGATAATAATGAAATAGATATGATACCAATCTGATTTGACTTCCCGTTCACCTAGGTTTTTGAAAGAAGAATCGATTGGCTAATCAGGTTCCAACAGTCCCTACAGTAGCGTCTTTGATCAATCACAGGCATCGTTGAGTACATATATTTTACCAAAATAACCTTGAACCTAGATTTTAGGCCAGTCGAGAAGATGCGGGCTGCATCCTTCGCGAAACGTTGCCAAAATTTGTAGTTTTGTACACGATCGGAATCTGGAACATCTTCCCAGTGAACCAAGCTTGGGATCCCAATTTGAGCCATTAACATGGGATCCCTCATGAATGGGCAACAATGGCCCCTTGATGGCACCTCGCAATTCGATCGTTCTTGTGGAGATCCATCATGAACCGAAATTAAATCCATCATTGAACAAACACATGGTTCGATAATGGGTCCCTATCAGGGACGCAGCCATGCACCAACATGGCTCCATCACATGAGCAATGCAGTAAGAGCCATGACGAACCAATTATGAGTTAAAGTATTGGTTTTTTAAATAATAAATTATTTATCGTCGAAGGCTTCAAGTTATCTACGTATTTCTCAATATTTTTAATCGCTTGTTAAAGAAATGCTGTTTATTGTTTCGATTTTCTGCCAAAAATATTTACAGACTAATTTCAGGTTGAAATTTAATTTCCGTTTTTAAATTTCGCGCCATTAGGCACGCTCACTCTACTCTAAGTCAGATATTCTTCAGTGTTGCCACAGCTATCAATAATTTTATGTTGCGTCAGAAAAAATTCACGGGTAAGAAGAGAAGAGATGTTTTTCAGAATTATGTTGCGCAAGAAAAGATGTTTCCCGTAAAGGAACAGATTCGTTTTGCAGGAAATTATTGGAACAACAACATCTTCCTTCAAATAATAGTATATTGTGTCATTAAACGGAAAACATCGGACAATTTCGTGAAACGTTTTGTGTCGTAGGACACACGACACTTTATTCAAAGTCGGCGGTTTCGCGCATTTTCGTACGGCAAACATAGCCCTTACTT
>WSXT02184370.1:0-20701 GCA_011762715.2 Neuroterus valhalla | reverse complement strand
GGAGGGGCGGGGGGGGGGGCTGCGGGCCCCCGAGGGGCGGGGGGAAGGGGGAGGGGATGGGGGCTGTTTTTTGCCCGCGGAAAGGGAGGGGGGGGGGGTTCCGGCCCCCCCCCCCCCCCCCCTACCCCGCTGTGGATCCGCCACTGGTCCTGAAACTCAGCAGATAGTATCACAATTTCTAAAGCCTAACCTAGCTACTGAACAATTTACGCTTGGAAGAGAACAAATTTATCACTGAAAACATTTCGCAATGGGTTACAAGACTTTTTCTCACAAACAGAAGCTTAATTCAATAATATTATTATGGCTGTATTTTATTCAACTCAAAAACTGAAATACAAAACTGTACACCTAACACATGCGTATAAAAAATTTCTAGATATGTAATTATTCTCTGACTGCTGAGCTTAAATAAACTCAAATGAAATACAATGAAATTATGGAGAGAAAAAGATTGAATATTGTTTGTATAAAAGGTTGTTACATCTTACATTAGAATAAAGAGCAGAGCATTCCAGGATATATATTTAATAACGAAAGATGGAAATTGTTTTTGTTAATTATATTAATGTTACGCAAGTAATAATTTCTAGCGGGCTAGCAGATTGGATATTTGGTAAGGATGTGTAGGAGATCCTCATTTTCTTGAGATTTACATACTTGACAAATTTGGTGTGGATGGATTACTGTAGTTCCATCTTCAGAAGTCTACTTAATGATAAACCTGGAGGAGGTTTTTGATTGAGTGAAAATGCGTATAAAATGGGAAAGAGATTTTAATAACAGATGTTGTTGCGGTAGCTTCTCGATGAGTAAAATTTTACTGAATATGAAATTAAATTGACTGTTTCTCAGTTTCAGCAAATCTTGAGAAAAGAATCAGTCATGGTATGTATCAGATATAACATCGATTTGACTTATAAGATTGGGACGGTTGAAATATAACAAGTAGTGACTAATACCTGCTCCCTCTAGACATTGAATAAGTTTACCTAGCCAGATAGATCAGAAAATTTTGTCATTGGCAGTTTGGGCTGATTTCAGCATACATAGTTCCCGATTGCGTGAAAACTCCATGTAGAGAGCCCTTGCCGCCCAATTGAGCGCCATTTCCTAAATTTGATAAGATAAAGAGCTGTCGATAATCGAGTCATCAATTTTAACAATGTAAGGCCATGATGATCACTTTATTGTTCACCAATAAGCCATAATCCCTTGAAAGGTAAGTGTTACGGACTGAACAAATTTATGCGTGAAATACATTTTACATCTTACAACTTATGTTACTGAAAGTATTCTATTTGAAATTGAAGCCTCAAAAGCAGAGCGCAACGCAAGTTAGAAACCAAACAATTCAAAGAATGAGAAGTAATTCATTTTATTGCGTTCTAAAACGTAGTGTGAGTCCAAACTTGACACTTAATGAACGAAGGGCTTCATTTTAACCTACGATACGATATTCTGTCTAATGTCAACAGCCCGTGATGTGTTCCAACAAAACTCAAGTTTTATGTTCTCACGCACTTGAATTTAATATTTTTATGTCGCGTTTCCAGATGAGCAATGTATTTGGTTTGAAGCTGACGTCGTAAAATTAGGCTAAGGCTATTATTTTTAATTTTTCGGAAAAAACCTGTAGTTCGTGAAAATAAAATTAAATTTTACTTATTCTATTGTTGCGTCATTTCATCAATTTGAAACTTGTGTAAATTTCAAAAATTCGCTGTAAAAATGAGTCACATTGTGTAACAATTATATTTGTATCCATAATTCGACAAGTTAGATGTATTTTTGTCTTCAAGTTCTTAGCTATAAGTTCGAAAATCAGTTAAGGGTTCATCAAAATTGAAATGTGAAATTTAGTTAATCGACGTTTTCAAGGAAATGAGAAATATGATAAGTTTAATGATAAAGTTTGAATTCACACTTTTTAAGTCTGTATAATATTAATGAAAAGAAAATTTTGTTGAAAGCTGTTCGAGATTCCGAAGGCAATGGGTTCGGAGAAGAAAAAAGAAATCTAATGATCGCTCTAATTCTCCATTAAGAAGAGAAATAATTTGAAAGTATTTTATTACAGTTTCATTATTTTGAGGCAGAATTTAGAGATTTCAAATACGTATAAAAATTGAAAACTGTCCAGAGTAGATCGGAGCCCAACAAAGGTTATTGAAAACTCGAACCGTGGGTACAAAGTCGATCCAAGCCTAGAGGAGTAATGATAGCCTGGACGGTTGATGACCCAAAGTTGTTCTAAGCCTACAAAGGTGAAGGCGGGCTTGAACACAGTGTTCTCGCTGGTCTAGATCTACGGGTTTATAAGGACTTGGGCATTATTCTCGTGTGTCTATTCACATGCGGCAGAAATCACGCGCGAGAATACCCGAGCTTTCGCTTAAGGGAAGTCTTATTGGGCGCGCGGAGAGAACACAAACACATAATGCATTTCAAATAAACACACACATACATACGTCTACACACTTTAAGCATAAGCTGCATGGGTCGAATGTGACGTGTTCTCGATTCGTGGTCTATCGGCAACATGTGGAAGGACACGAGAAGGAAAGAGATCTGGAACTCTCGAGCGAGAGAATATGAGAAGGAAAAAAGAAAGAGAGGAGGGAAAAAAGGTTTGGAGGGGATAAGGGCCTGAAACAACAAAATTGGTGATACCAAGGAAACAGGGCTTTTTGCTCTCTGGCTCTCGAACGGTTGGTTGAATCTGTCCTTATTGTATTTTCGTTTTGTTTGCTTTTTGACCAAGCCAAATATAACTCCGTTTTATTGTTGAATCATTGCCATCGGATTTTATATTTCACTCTTGTGAACTTGAAATTCTACTTCGAAGTAAAATCAATTGTTTCTGAATTGTGTTTTGTATTGAACTGTTTACCTTTTGTGAACTCGAAATCTTGACTTTGAATTACAATCATTTATTTGTGAATTGTGTGTATTTTGTGAACTCGAAATTTTGACTTCAGATTAAAATCATTCATTTGTGAATTGTGTGTTCTTTTTGAACTATATTATCCCAGCTCCCGTACGAAACAATGGTGCCGAAACCCGGGAATTAATTTCCGGAATAATTGGGATGAAATAGTTTTTCTTTTTTGTGTTTGTGCGAATATCTTTTACATAAGTGTATTCATTTTCAACCGAGGAAATACCTCCAAAACGAACAAGAGCATCCACAGAGAATTCTGGCGGGTCATAAGTTCCTAAACGTAAACAGGGTGCCCCAAAAGAGGAACAACGAGTCCAAAGAAATAATAGACGGAAAGATAGAAGTGAAGACGACGGACAATTAAACAACGACGAAGTTTCTCCAGCGCAGCTACAATCAGACAGCGATTGTGACGTTCCACCAGGACCATCGCCTTTATCTCCCCCATCAACCGCTGTCCAGCTGCGTGCCGGCGATACGAACAATCCACAAATTCATCAAGCAGCGAAAATGACTCCACTGGCAAATAGTACTCCTCTACAGGTAAGCGTTGATCAATCTGCAATTATTGAAAATGCTGGAGATCCGATTATGCGACTTGTTAGGGTCATTGAAAGGACATTAAATGCTGTTCAACATGCGTCACTACGTGACGGATATTCGTTATTAGTTAATAGACTCACGACCGCTAAAGATTTACCAAGTTTTTCCGGAGACCCGCTAGTGTGGTTGAATTTTAAGAAATCTTACGAAATTTCTACTGAAATCGGTCAATACAGTGCTTCCGAAAATATTAGATGTTTGAACGATGCAATAAAAGGAACAGCGCGCGATGTAGTTGATACACTCCTTGTCACGAGTTTTGACATCACTGAAATAATGAGTACACTTGAGTTGCATTTTGGCAACAAAAGAGCGTTAGCTAAAAAAATAGTGAGTGATTTTAAAGATTTACCTGATATAGAGTCAGGTGAAGTGAGTTTGACACAATTTGCATCGAAGCTTAAAAGGGCTACAACAGTATTCAAAACTTTGAATTTAACGGGTTATTCACATAGTCCAGATCTGATTCGTTTTATAGGGAGTAAACTTCCTTCGGCTTTGAAATACGCATACAACAGATATGCCTCAAATTCAATGGCGGGGAAATCAGAATTAGAAAAACTTGGTGAATTTTTTCATATACCGAGGCTCAATTAGCAGCCTCAGGTGGCGTTTTTAATTTAGATGTGATCATGGCACCGACGATGCAGAAACCTGCTCATGTAAGGGAAAATGTACGCGACGCTAGATCTGGTAATGTGTATATGACACAAAGTGCGAATGAAGAAAGAGACAGAGAGCGTTTTCAAGCCAAAAATTTCAAATATCGAAAATGTCTTTTTTGCGTCAGAGAAAATCACCGCTTGTTAGAGTGCACACTTTTCGCTAGCGAGACAATAGAAAATCGTCGGGCGATGGTTAAGAAAGAAAAACTGTGTTTCAACTGTTTGAAGTTTGGACACGCGAAAGATGTCTGCAGAAATATTAAATGTCCATTTTGCGGAAAAGGCCACCACATTTTACTTCATTACCAGAATACCCGTCGCGATGATACTTTTTCCAACGAACAACAGAAAAATACGAACGATAAATGCGTGGCAGGCCGTGTAAATAGCGCATCAGGGTCGAATGATTCTCAAAGCTGACTAGACGAAAGAAGTGATTTATTAAAATTCTTGCCACTTCGGGTAATCGGAATTAATAGAGACATAAATACATACGCAATGCTAGATGAGGGGTCGACGATAACATTGATTGATGAAAAACTTGCGCGAGATTCAAATACTAGAGGCTCGAAAATCAGTTTGGCCTTAAAAGGGATAAATGATAAAGGAGTGATCACGTACAGTTCCGAAAAGTAGAATTTTTTGTAGAAGGAATTTTCGGCAGATTTGAAATAAAAGGCGCGGTCACAGTGAAAAACTTAGAACTTCCCTCTCAAACTATTTCGAATCAACTTGTTTCCAAATTACTAGAATCCGAAAAAGATATAAATATTCACTCATATAAAAATGCGGGTGCAAAAATTCTGATAGGTCAAGATAATTTGAAGATGATAGCTACGCGCGAATTAAGAGAAATAAAGGACTGCAACATAGTGATCTCGCGTTCCCTATTAGGCTGGTCGATGCACAGCTCTATATTTCAAATTTTAAGGTCGATTCGTGAAGTGCTTAGCGTGGAAGGAGCCTCGGTGACGAGCGCTGTAATGCGTTCTGACGAATCATGCAGAGTAGAAATGCGGCTAGATGATTTCATGAAACACTATTTTGAATTGGACAGCATAGGAATCAATCCGAAAATAAAACTGAAAGGCTAACATGATCACGCTTTGAAAATTTCAAACGAGACTAGCAGATGTATGGAAAAATATTGGGAAACCGGACTCCTATTGAAGAAAAGTTATGCGACCAATTTAAATAGTTTCTTAACAGCAGAAAAGAGGTTGTTTAGTTAGGACCGTGATCCCAACTTTGCAAGTGTATATTATAGAGAAGTTGAACACTCTTCAACTCTTGGTTATGCGAAAAAGGTAGACGGAACAATGAAAAGATCGAGAATTTGGTACTTGCCACATTTTGGTGTTTACAACGTTAATGAACCAGACAAAATAAGATTCGTATTCAACGTGGCAGCAAAATCGAGTGGTGTAAGTCTGATCGATCAACTTGAATCAGGCCCAGATTTATTACAATCTCTAGTAGGCATAATGATACGTTTCAGACAATATGTCGTTGCATTCATTGCCGACATAAATAATATGTTTCTAAGAGTTAAAGTAATTGATAACGATCGAGGTGCGCAAAGATTCCTATGGCGTAGCAGAGACAGAGTGACAAAATCGGAAGCATATAAAATGAAGAGTCTTATTTTTGGTGCTAAGTCTTCACCTTCTAATGCAATTTTTGTTAAAAATCAAAATGCCGAACGTTTAACCAAATCAAATCCCGTTGCGTCTATTAGTATTGTAAATAATAGCTACATTGACGACTATTTAGCAATCCGTAAGACGGAACGTGAGGCGGAAAGTCTGATCAATAACGTAATAAATTTAACGCCGAGGCAAACTTTGAAATGCGCGATTGGGCAAGCAATACATCGCAAATATCAAAAAACATTCCCAACATTGAAACTCCAGTAAACAAAAAAGAAATCAGATTATGCGACCGCGGGGAAGAACGAGTATTAGGACTATATTGCGATACAAAAACAGACGAGTTAAAATTCAATGTGAAGTTTTCGAGAATACCCAAAGAAATTTTAAACGACGGAAACAGGCCAACAAAACGTCAATTTCTGCAATTAATTATGTCGGTGTTTGATCCTCTCGGTCTTATTTCACCTTTCACGTTGAAATCCAAAATTGAAGTGCAAAAGGTTTGGAGAAGCGGTATAGGTTGGGATGACAAATTACGCGAAGAAGGATACGCTGGATGGTTAGATTGGGTGGCAAAATTGAACGTTCTAAAAGAGTGCCGCGTACCACGTTGTTATATGACTCAGGCGCAGCAAGTTAAAACGCAGCTTCATATATTTTCTGGTGCGAGCTTAACTGCTTATGCGACAGCGACGTACTCACGCTTCGAGTACAGCGACAGTCCTGCGTTAGTTAGGTTGATTATGGCCAAAAGTAGAGCTGCTCCCTTGAAACCACTATACGTGCAACGTTTGGAGCTTCAAACAGCTTTATTCGGCGCACGATTAGCGCAGTTTATCGAAAATGAAATGGAGATCAAAATACATCAACGATTCTTGTGGTCAGATTCTAGCACCTTTTTACGCTGGATAAAAACGGGACCCCGCGTTCGGCAAATTTT
Organism: Neuroterus valhalla; assembly: GCA_011762715.2. Lineage (NCBI taxonomy): Eukaryota > Metazoa > Arthropoda > Insecta > Hymenoptera > Cynipidae > Neuroterus > Neuroterus valhalla. Next base: position 13,897 of record WSXT02184370.1, on the reverse strand, counting down.
CGTTGCGAATCGTTTAGGAGAAATAAGAGAGCTTACGAGAAGCTGTGAGTGGCGTTGGGTGCCTAAGGCACAAAATGCGGCCGATAGGCTAGGTAAGTACCTCTGGCGCGCTTCGCTCGCCTGACAGCCCGCGACCGGCTTACGCGAGTATTTGTTTGAAAGTCTCAAAGATTTTCGATCTGTTTAAACGTCAGGAAGTAAATACGAGCATTTTTCGGCCTTAAAGTTTGGGACAAGGCAAAAAACTTGTAAAAAGCTTTCATGCTAGCGAGCTTCAAAAAGAATTCCTCGAGGGATTTAACACTAAAATAACTGAAAAGGTATTGGATCTACACCAGGGGCTGAAAGCAAGAGGGAGAAAATATATATTCATGTTGTCAAAGTAACGGCAATTTCGAACATCTGCATAACCCATAAAGTTTCTCAATTTCAAAGTTCATAGTAATAAGAATGTTCAAGAATGAATGGAATGAATCACACACATTTGGCTGATTTAAAAAAAATATATACATTTAAAAAAATGATGTCAATCATAAATTGTTTACCTCTGAGACAGTTTTCAAGTAAAAATCAATCAAGAGATTTTTCGTAGAATATTTTTCATAATAAACTATCCAAATACGACTTTAAAAAATGTTTCCAAGAATTGTGAATACAATAATGTATTAAAAACAATCACGATTCTACTCGAGAAGAATTTATTTTTGAATGTATTTTCTTGGAACAATTTTGTACAGCCAAAGTCTGAGAGATCGGTACAACTCAGTACAACTTGTAGTTGTGAAGCTGAAGATGGTTTTTGCAAGCACGCTGCAATACACAGCCACACAACACTTAAAATCTTTTCAAATTTTCAGGAAATCTTCTGAATACTTTTGAACTCCTTGATACCTTTTGGAATCTTAAAAGTCTTGAAAATCTTTCCAGGATCTTAGGAATCTCCGTAAAAATTTTAATTTTTGAAAACTCTCGGAAACTACAGAGTTTTCAAATCTTTGCAGAGTCCTAATATTGAAAAAATAATAAAAACAGAACTTTTTTGTGAACCCAGATCACACAAATCCATGAAAAAATAAAGTCAACAATAGGAAAACAAAAGACATAGGCTCAGCATAAGCTGCTTCAATCCCTTGAATTCTTTGTGAATTTCTTTGGAATCTCCAGAAATCTTTGGACTCTTTGATATCTTTGTGGAATCTTGAACATCTTGGAAATCTTCTAAAGTGTTTTTGAACGTTTTGAAATACTTGTGAAATGGTTTTAAATGTTTTGAAATATTTTTTAATCTCGGAGATCTCGAGGATCTTTCTGAAATTAAAAATCTAAAAGCGTTCAAACGCTATGGAATCCTCTAAAAACCCTTGGAATCTAATAAAATATTATGGAAATTTTCGAAATCTTTTGAATTAAGATTTTAGAATTGGCGGATCTGTTATTTTAGCCAATCAGCAAAGAATTTAAAAAATATGTTTTAAGGCAAAATTCAAAAATAGCTGCAAAAAATTTGAGGAAATCTTGGCATAAGTGAAATTCTTCCCCAAAACAGTAGCATAATTGAAATTGCATTGTTGAACAGAAAATGTCAAAAAGTTCCAATGGTTGGCTCAAGTCAGAGGCCTAAAATATTCTTTGCACAATTGAAATTAATTTTGAAGTTGACAAAATTTTTTGACAAGAGTCATTTAGATTGGAGGATTGCAAACCTTGGTTTGATATTCAGGTAATAGAAAATGAATAAATTAATATTCGAATAATAAAGTTTTAAATTGGAACCCTTAATCGTTGAGTAATTAATTTCTAGATTGCTTGAAGTTTTCCTAGAAGGTATGTAGTAAAGAGTTTGAAGTATAAACTTCTCTCATTCTAAATTAATTCATGTCTTAAGTCAAACTATTCAGAAGATAATTTAAGTTACAAAAAAGCACAACACATTCGTTTGGAACGATTAGTTCTTTTATTAATGTTGAAATTATTGCGCTATCCGTAGCAGAGCCCATGTTATCGGACATCGCGAGGTACCCGACTTCTTAAGGAGCGAGCCGGCAGTTGGCGCCACCAGAGCTACTTACGTAGCCTATGACGCTACACGTTTTTCAAATGATGCCCTTAAAGTAAACTCTAGCTGGTTTAATGGCCCTGCTTTTTTAAAGCAGCCTGAATCGGGATGGCCGAAAGAAGAATTTCTTAGTACGGAAGAAAAAAGTTCCATTGACAAGTTGGAAATGCGTGGAGTTTATGTTTACTCAATGTCAGCAAAAATAACAGATCTTCCATTTATAATTAGGCTGTTGGGCTGGCAAGGTTTGATAGCGTATGCTCGACGTTTACGTGTGGCCTTTAAAAGGTGGAGAGGTATTCTCAACACAAATGCTCCTATGCAGATGAAAAAAGAAAGCGAAGATTATTGATATCGTGTCATTCAATTAGATTGTTTTCAAACGGAAATAAATGAATTGTGGAAAGGCAAAGATGTTGGCGAATTAAGTGAAATAGCAAATTTAAGACCATTCTTAGATCAAAATCAATTATTGAGAGCAAACGGTCGCGCAAATCTAGCAAATGAAAACTTTGAGAATCAACCAATAATACTCGACAGCAATCATTATGCAACTAGATTGCTCATTTCTGAGTATTATCGGAAATATTATCATAGTAGCAACAACACGGTTCTTAACGAGCTTCGTCAAAAATACTACATTCTCGGTCTTAGAAATACATTGCGTTCTATTTCGTGTAAATGTTTGGTGTGCCGTGTACGCACAGGGAAACCTACAAACCCTTCGATGGCGGATTTGCCAGCAGGAAGAATGGCGATCAGGCAAAGACCGTTTAGTCATTGCGGAATAGATTTAACACAGAACAAAAAACATTGGTTCCATGACCATCGACAAATATAGACAAATTACAAGCAACAAAAAATAATGATATCACATCGTCGGGCAGACCATAATAATTTTTCAGTGTGGCTTTTCTAGCATGCCTACTCAATGGTATTAAGAGGAAGTGAGAGAGACTGCATACCATTAAAAAATTTACAAAAAGGCCCGACACGGAGCCAGTGAAGAACTCAAAGTAGAAATTGGAAAGTTAGATAACGAAGAATTGAACAACTACGTATTCAAAAAAGGCATAGAGTGGCGTTTCAATCCACCTGATGCTCCACAAATGGCTCCAGGCTGAAATCGAGCACTCAGTAAACTCAAGACCACTTACTCACGTATCTTTGGACGCACGAGATAAGAAAGCATTACCACCAAACCATTTTTAATAGGAACATCGTCCGGCGAAGTGCATTTAGGTCATTATGACGCGAGATATATAAATCCGCGAAAACAATATAGACTAGCACAACATTACGCCGACTGTTTTTGGAAAAGATGGCTGCGTGATTATTTGCCTAGTTTAATACCGCGAAAAAAGTGGGTCGAAAAACAAATCCCTTTACAGCCTAATGATATCGTTCTCATCGTCGATTTATATTCCCCGCGTAACTGTTGTAAGAAGGGAGTTATTATTAAAGTATTTCCGGGAAAAGATGGCCAAGTAAGAACTGCAGAAGTGCGTACTCCACAAGGGACTTTGATTAGACCTTCGCATAAACTTGTTCTTTTATTAAGTTCTGAAGAGGTACAAAATTGAATGAATTTTGTACGAGGGGGAGAGTTGTTACGGACTGAACAAATTTATGTGTGAAATACATTTCACATCTTATAACTTATGTTACTGAAAGTATTCTATTTGAAATTAAGGCATCAAAAGTAGAACGTAACGCAAGTTAGGAACCAAATAATTCAAAGAATAAGAAGTAATTCATTTTATCGCGTTCTAAAACGTCGTGTGAGTCCAAACCTGACACTCAATGGACGGAGGGCTTTGTTTCAACCTAGGATACGATATTATGTTTACTGCCAAAAGCCCGTGATGTGTTCTAACACAACTCAAGTTTTATGTTCTCACGAACTTAAATTTAATAATTTCATGTCGACTTTCCCAATAAGCAATGTATTTGGTTTCTAGCTGACGTCGTAAATTTAGGCTGAGGCTATTATTTTTAATTTATTGGAAAAAACCTGTAGTTCGTGAAAATAAAATTGAATTTTACTTATTCTATTGTTGCGTCATTTCATCAATTTGAAACTAGTGTAAATTTCAATAAATTCGCTGTAGAAACGAGTCACATTGTGTAACAACTATATTTGTATCCATAATTCGCCAAGTAAGATGTATTTTTGTCTTCAAATTGTTAGCTATAAGTTCGAAAATCAGTTAAGGCTTCATCATAATTGAAATGTTAAATTTAGTTAATCGATGTTTTCAAGGAAGTGAAAAATATGATAAGTTTAATGATAAAGTTTGAATCCTCACTTTTTGCATCTCTATAATATGAATGAAAAGGAAATTTTGTTGAAAGCTGTTCGAGATTCCGAGAGCGATGAGTGCGAAGAAGAAAAAAGAAATCTAATTATCGCTCTATTTCTCCATTGAAAAGGGAAACAATTTGAAAGAATTTTATTGAAGTTTTATTATCCTGAGGCAGAATTGAGGGATTTCAAACACGTATAAAAATTGAAAACTGTCTAGAGTAGATCTAAGCCTAACAGAGGTTATTGGAAACTTGAACCGTGGGTTCAAAGTCGATCCAAGCCTAGAGGAGTAATGATAGCCTGGACGGTTGATGACCCAAAGTTGTTCTAAGCCTACACAGGTGAATGTGGGCTTGAACACAGTGTTCTCGCTGGGCTAGATCTACGGGTTTATAAGGACTTGGGCATTATTCTCGTGTGTCTATTCACATGCGGCAGAAATTACGCGCGAGAATAGCCGAGCTTTCGCTTAAGGGAAGTCTTATTGGGCGCGCGGAGAGAACACAAACACATAATGCATTTCAAATGAACACACACATACCTTCGTCTACACACTTCAAGCATAAGCTGCATGGGTCGAATGTGACGTGTTCTCCATTCGTGGTCTATCGACAACATGTGGAAGGGCACGAGAAGGAAAGAGATCTGGAACTCTCGAGCGAGAGAATATGAGAAGGAAAAAAGAAAGAGAGGAGGGAAAAAAGGTTTGGAGGGGATAAGGGCCTGAAACAACAAAATTGGTGATACCAAGGAAACAGGGCTTTTTGCTCTCTGGCTCTCGAACGGTTGGTTGAATCTGTCCTTATTGTATTTTCGTTTTGTTTGCTTTTTGACCAAGCCAAATATAACTCCGTTTTATTGTTGAATAATTGTCATCGGATTTTATAATTCGCTCTTGTGAACTTGAAATTTTATAGAAAAATAAAATCAATTGTTTCTGAATTGTGTTTTGTTTTGAACTATTTGCCTTTTGAGAACTCAAAATCTTGACTTTAAATTACAATCATTTATTTGAGAATTGTGTGTACTTTGTGAACTTGAAATTTTGACTTTAGATTATAATCATTTATTTGTGAATCGTGTGTCATTTTTGAACTATATTATCCCAGCTCCCATACGAAACAGTAAGCGTTACTCGTAAAGGGTTATAGTTGGTTACACGGGAGGATAGCGGTCTCCCGTCAATATGCCAGCAGAAGTGGTATTTCCGAAAGGTTACCCATCCAAGTACTAATCGCACCTAACACTGCTTAACTTCGGTGATCGGACGGGAGCTGGCTTTTCGAGCATGGCATAGCCAGCACGTAGTTTAGGTTGAAGTACTGTAAGCCAAAGCTTAGGCTGAAAATGCTCTGCTAGAAGCTGCGTGTGCAGCTAGATTGAAACCTCCTGCTGTAGAAAAAATTGTACCCTGGAAGTCAAAAGTTGGAACAAATTCCAAGGAACTACCGTCGTATATCAGGCCTTCGAGACTTTCGCTCATTCGACCCTTCTGCATAAACGGTTATACTAGCTTACCTTTCAAAGAATTGAACAGGATTTTCAATAAATATGTTTTTCCAGATTTTAGTTGGTTTTCTTTCGTATTTCAGTTAAGTTTTTTTGTCGAATTATAACTCCAACTGATTTGAATTTCATCAAGAATCGCTATGAATATAATTGGAATTAAAATTGAATTTTCATCTTGTTTTGATCAAGGTCATAATCTTTTTTAAATAAATTTGTATTGTATTCGTATTTTTTTCATTCTTGAGGATTAAGGATTTTAGTGTTTCTCCTTTATTCCTAATGTGTCCCCTAAGGGTTCCCGTAACTCATGTTCCTTTATATGCACAATTTTTTTAGCAGTTTTTGCTTTTTCCCTAGCCTATCTCACTTCCTAATATATAAATATAGAATTCTTGTCATGACGCAACGTGGCGGGGTGACTGAAATACGGCGAGCGAGCAAGCGATTAAACGACAAGATTCGTATACAAAACGTGCGACTTATTTCAATTTTTACCGCAATCTAACAGTTCATAAAATATATATATATATATGACAGATATCATTATGAAAAAGGAGCTTAACTATATAAGATAATCAAAATAAGAATTGGGACACTGAGATTCGTGTAGCATCAAAGTGAAAAGTACAAACGAACCTTCTGACCTATTATGAAGTGAATTAGTAAGTTTATTCTAGTTTAGTAGGAACGCCGGGTTTTGTGACGCATACGTTTATCTGCTGACGACACTGAGCTATCTGAGTACAGTGTAATCCGACCTTACCTTCTGGTTGCATTAAATCAGAATTTTTAGAATGGATGAGGCTCCTAGAGCAAAGATTGATCAGATGTTCGATCTTATGCAAAAATTAGATATAACGGTTACATGGCTAAATAACTCACACGCTGAGCTCTGCATAAATGTTAAAAACTTCAAGGCATTCGAGAATCAAGTAGATGAGCGGATATCGAAGCTGCAAAACGATGTCGAATACATGAAAAAGAAAATCAGGAACCAAGACTTAAATCAGAGAAGGAAAAACCTAATCTTGTATATCTTACCAGATGACCCGACCACAACAATAACTTACATTCAGCAGTCATGGAAGTTTTTCGAGAAGTGAGTCTTGAGATTCCCGAAGCAATAATAGAAGATATATTCCAGCTGGGGAAGTTTCCATCAAAAAGGCCAATAATTATCAAATTTATTGCTAATATATGGTAAATACATTTTTCCCAAGATCACTGAGCTTAGAAAGCAATATTTATCAATCTCTAACACTCACACGAAAGGAGGAAGGGAAGAAAGGAGAATTATTGCACAATATGCCAGTAAACTACGAGCGGCAAGGTCTGATCCAATCCTAAAACATGATGAAATAATACTAAATGGTGAAACAATCAGTATTCGCGAGCAATAAAAAATGGTCGTTTCTGATGAATTTGATAAAAGTTCATGAGGTAAGAATTGTTCGGGTAAATAACTTAAAACACTGAAAAAACTGCATACACGTTAATACATTTAAAAATACTCTGTAAAAGGAGTGGTTTTTATTTTAATCAATTCTCGCAGATAAATGATTGAAATTTACACAATATAAATCAACAATTACACAATATAAATAAGGTAGCTTGTGCTCTGAAACGATGAACACAAGCTAGCCTTTGACCTGTTTGACGACGACTGACTCGCACGAGGCGAGGTGAGGAGGAGAAAGACGTCGAAGAATATAAGAATGAAGAACATAATTTACCAAAAGTTCCTGGATGAATGTGGATGACGCACCCTAATGCCCACTTGGTAGGGGGCAAGTTTTCATGACGAATGAAGACTAGGTCATCAATCTCAAAAGATGGGTATGGTGCTCTCCACTTGGATCAAGGTTGTAATTCCTTAAGATAATCTGATGTCCAGCGTTGCCAGAAATGCTCTCGCATTTGCTGCAGATATTGCCAACAAGAGAGACGATTCGTGGGGCTGTCCAGCAGGGGCGGCTCTGGAATGTGATTCAGTGGCTCGCCGATTAAGAAATGCCCTGGAGTCAGAGCCATACGATCGGAGCCATTGGAACGGGCGAGAATTGAGACAAGTTTCGACCTGAGTAAGAAAGGTAGCCATTTCCTCGAAGGTTAAGGTTCGTTCTCCGATGACACGCCTCAGGTGATGTTAAGCGGACTTCACAGCTGCCTCCTACAGACCTCCGAAATGAGGCGCGCCTGGTGGATTAAATCGCCACTCAGTCCCGTCCGATGCGATAGCTGGAGCGATTATTTGAGATTCCTTAAAAGCGTCGGTGATGAGATATCGTAGTTGAGAGTCAGCTCCAATGAAGTTGGTTCCCTGATCACTAGAGAGCGTAGCGCAAATTCTTCGACGAGATGTGAAGCGTCAAAAGGCGACCAAAAAGGCTTCTGTTGTGTAATCTGACAAAGCCTCGAGATGAACAGCTCGAGTGGACCAACATATGAAGACGGCGATGAAGCCCTTGTAACCCTTGTGTCCACGACCCTTCGTCGTTCGAAGATAAACAGGTCCAGCATAGTCCACACATGAATGGAGGAAAGCGCGTGCTGGTGTAGAACGAATCGCTGGTAAATCTGCCATAAGTTGCTGTGGCAACAATTTGCTTCTAGGTCAAACAGGAGTTCTTGTTTTCAATGCTTTTAATTCCGCTAAAAAATAATGACGCTGCCTAGAAGAATTCACCTAAAACAGGCTGATTGAAGTTCTGAAAGAAACAGAAATGCTGGCTTGGACTCAAATGGCTGACGACGATATTGAACAGAGCGCAGCAACCATGCCGTATCTCTGAGAAGTTTATCCAATGTGGAAAAACGATGTAAGAGGACCCACATTATTGGAACAGTACTTGCTCTGTGAATCTCCAAGGTTCACTCCTCCACATCAATTTCCTGGTTTAGGGAAGATGGGAACATAGGCCAAAAAGAAGGAGTAGGCAGCCATTCAGGGCCAGTCCACCACAGCGAGAACCAGGCCAGGTCGTTGGCATTGATACCTTGTGATGCACAATCCTCTGGGTTAATTTGTGATGGAACGTAATGCCACACAGCTGATGGAAGAGTTGTTTGAATTTCCGAGACTCGATTGGCTATAAAAGTTTTTCACTTGGTAGGGTGGCGCCGAATCCATGATAAAGTGACGGTTAAATCGCTCCAAATATGAACTAGCATATCCAACATAATGGTGCGTTGGATGTGATCCATCAATCGTACCAGAAGAACAGCTCCCCATAACTCGAGGCGAGGTAAAGGCACCTGCTATAAAGGAGCTCTTTGGTTTTTGAAGTAAGGAGGCAAACAGACGATACTCCAGATGCTGAAATTGATAATAGATATATGGTCCAGCGTAAGCTCTCTCTCTGAAGCGTCACAGAATCCGTGCAGTTCATAATGCCCTGAAGAAGAACGAAAATTAACCCAACGTGGAACTTTAATGCGGGCAATATCTTGAAGACCAGCTCTATAATTCAACCACGAACTCTTCGCATCTACAAGCAGATGATCGTCCCATGAGATCTTTAATAGCCACAGAGTCTGAATGAATATCTTGGCTGTGACTATGACCGTACTCAACCAAACCAAAGGGTCGAGGAGCTGCGCTATTTGGCTTAGAACTGAGCGCTTGGTTATAGCAAATGAAGTACTTGGTGAATCCAATTTGAAGACAAAGACATCTCTTTCAGGAACCCACGTCACACCTAGCATGTGAAACGACTGCTGAGGTTGAAGATCGAGAGGCTGAAGAGAAGACGCTTGAAGATCAAGTGGTATGGTTGCCAACAATTTAGAATCATTCGACATCCATTTTCGAAGCGGAAAGCCGCCCGCCGTGAAGAGATGATGGAGTTGATTCTGAAGAGAGATGGCTTCATCCAAGCCATCAGCTCCGGTGATGACGTCATCCACGTAGGTCCCTCGATGAATAGATTCCGCTGCCAGGGGATGTTTATTACCCTCATCGAAAGCAAGTTGCTGGAGACAGCGAAGTGCTAGAAAAGGAACACAAGACAATCCTGAAGTGACCGTAGTTACACGAAAGATTTGAACCGTTTCTTCCAGCGAATGCCTCCATAGAATCAATTGAAGGTCTTGATCATCACGGTGTATGAGGATTCGTCTGTACATCTTCTCCACGTCAGCACAGATAACGATTCAAAAGAGTCTCTAACGCAGCAAGATATCCATCAAGTTTGGGAGAATGGTTGGGCCAGTGTGACGACACTCGTTAAGAGATGATCCTGCTCCCGTGCGCTGAGACCCGTTTAAAACAACTCTAAGCTTTGTCATAGAGCTCGTTTCACGCAAAACTCCATGATGTCGTAGAAAAAAGGAACGATGAGAATCCTGTTGAATTATTGAGTCAGTAGTCAGAACCATGTGCCCAAGGTTTTGATATTCCTCCGAAAAACGGGAATAGGCTTCTAAGAGAGAAGGGTCACGCTCGAGGCGACGTTCCATACGATGAAGCATTCGTAGAGCTAGACGATAAGAATTCCCAAATGAATTGACCTTATGTTTCATTGGAAGACGAACAACAAATCGTCCTTCAGAATCGCGTGTGTGAGTTGAAACGAAAAAATCCTCACATTCTTGTTCTTTCAAAGTCAATTTCGTTTTCGAAGGAACTTCCTGATCCTCCCAGAATTTTTGAAGATCAAAGGTCACGCTGGTCAGCACAGAGAGATGCATGCCGACCGCTGTTCCCGGACAAGGTCCATCCAAAATGAGTCTCCTGAGCAACAGGAGCAGTAGGAGGTCGCTTGCGAACATTTGGAAGGAGCAGATATGGGACGAAATCTGTTCCAATGATAATATCAAGAACCCTCATACTGGCGAAGTTTGGATCGGCCAATCGAAGTCCTGAAAGGTGAGGCCAATCTCCAGTGCCCTTTTCGAAACGTGGGGCATATGGAGAAAGCTTCGGAAGAACAAGAGCGTCAATGGGATATTCAAATTCCGAATCAAAGTGTGGTGCTAGAACACAAGAAACTAATCCATGAATTAAAGTAGGAAGATTGGTACCCACGGATAGAAGACCCACTTCACAGCTGACACGATGCAGCTTAAGCCGTTGAGCCATTGATTATGAAATGAGAGAAATTTCCGGACCCTGATCCAACAAGGCACGAACTAGGACTGAAGAACCATTTCCAGCCTTCACTCACAGGATGGCTGTAGTTAAAAGACCCTTAGCTCTAGGACGAGTGACGTGATGAACCACTTGATGATTGACTGTTGGAAGCTGTGAATTAGATCCTATATTGTTTGATGTTTGTTGAATGAAGTTCACAGCCTGTGAGTCCAAATGAAGCATGGTATGATGCTTTTGCTCACAGAGTCGACAAGTCCTTACTGATGAACAATCGTTGAAACTACGCTGACGTAAATAATTGAGGCAAAGTTCCCTTTTTTCAGCCAACTCCCTTCGTTGTGTTGCAGACATGGATCGGAACTTCGGACAGTACATTAAAAAATGCTGCTGCCAACAGTTGTAGCATTTCCGAACTTGGTCCTTACCCTCGGATTGATCCGTTGAAATATGAGAAGACCAAGCCGTGTTCTTGAAAGATCCTCGTGGTCCTCGAATCTTCTTCGAAGATTAGGTCCTTGAATTCGATGACTCCTTAGTTGATTCGGACCCAGCCTCAAAAATCTCCAGTGTGCGAACCTTATTTTGGAGAACAATACGCAAGGATTCTTATGTTGGAGATTCTGTTGAATCGCCAAGTGACGTTTACCAATCACGTCACGTTCGTGCATCTAAGCAAGAAGTAAGATGGAAAACAAGAAAATGAGACCAAGTATCCACGAGACATCCAAGTGCGTTGAGAGCCTCAAGATTTTCAACAGCTGTATTAACTAACTCCTTGAGGTTACCTGCTGTTTCATTCTTAAAAGGCTTCAAAGAAAACAAGAGAGCTAAATGAGAATTAATGAGAATTCTCTTGTTCTCATAACGCTTTGTCAGAAGATTCCAAGCTCGTTGACAGTTCTCATTTGTTACCGCGATGTTTTTGAATAACTGTGCGGGTTCTCCGGAAAGTTTGGTCTGTATAATCCCCGGAAAAAGTTGGCAAGACAATTTTTGGAAATGACCTAGTGGATGAGGACGTGATGGCATGCGAAGTTGAGCTACCCATCGAAGTAGATGCATTAGACAGAGGTAATGCGTCAAGGGCATCGAAGTATTTCCCTTTGGCCTCTTGGTACCACTCTTCGACTTAATCGAAGAATCTGTCCTCAAAATATGCCACTTTTGCTTCACGAGGAATTTTCAACAATTGAACATGTTGTGCTTGAAATTTCGTGAAGTTATTTTCAAGAGTTTCTAACCGTGCTCTTAGCAGACCCCGAGTAGGATCCCTTGGTACCGAATTGAAAGAACTATGAATCCACTCACCGAGATTCACTTGTTCAAGAAGGCACAAGTCAGCATTCGACATTTTGAAAGACACGCACGTTGAATGAATATCAATGAAATTCGATGACGTTCGAAAAAATCCGTTCGACTGGAAAGTACACAAACAAATATGATAACTGTCCACTTCAATTTCACGTGACTGTTCTCAGTGAGAAGTGACGTCACAACAATCTGAAAGTCCAAAAGCAATAAAATGATTAGACGATGAATGTAATTTCAAGTAATGTTTCATATTTCATTTGAGACACGAATGTTAAGTGTTATTTCATTTCTCAATGACACACGCGTATCGAAAATCAAGTACACTGTACTAACCTTTGCACGTAATCGAGGACAATTTTACCAGAACTTCAAGAAAATGGCTTGAATCGATGCTCATTTCCAGGTTTCCAAGCTGCAACGTTGATATGGATGCAGCTATGAGTATCCAATGCAAATAACTCCAAAGTGTCGGTCTCAAAGTCACTTGTCACTCCGGATAGTCCCGGGAGAACACAACACTGAAAAACTGTCAAACGTCACTGTAACACTCGAGACACAACACACTATGGTGAAAAACTCACGAACTAACCGGAAATCGCAGCCGAAAGAAATCCGATTTCGAAGGACCAGAAATGTTCGTGAGCAATAAAAAATGAAAGTGTGACGAATTCGTTCAAAGTTCCTGAGGTCAGAATTGTTAGGGTCAATAACTTGGAAACACTGTAAAAAACTTAATGCACTGTCATACATTTGAAAATACTCTGTAAAAGGTGCGGTCTTTATTTTAATCAATTCTTGTTGATGAATAATCAACAACTATGAAACATAAATTAACAATTACACAGTATAAATAAGGTAGCTTGTGTTCTGAAACTGTAAACACAAGCTCGCCTTTGACCTGTTTGACGACGACTGACTCGCACTAGGCGAGGTGCGAAGGATCCATACACTCACACAAATTTGGAGCGTATGAATATTGACGATGATAAGAGATAAAAGATAGGGACAAGAAATAAATTGTAGACGAGAATTAAAATCAAATATGTAGAGAAAGACGTCGAAGAATATAAGAATTAAAAACATCATTTACCAAAAGTTCAAAACATAATTGAAATTCATACTCAATCCTGGACCGAAATCTCTCAGAAGATGCCGACCTCTGGACCATCACTTGTTCAGAATATGATGCGGCGAGAGCTTGGGCTGATTCAAATCGAAGGTCAAAACCAACGATTGAAGAAAAAACCAAAAAGCACTCGCATCAACTAAACAAGAAGATTGGCTGGGCAAGACAAAACGCGTACCGTATGCAGTGTGTGATTGACTAAATAAAATCTGGAAGCTTTTTATGGCAAGATTCCGAAAGTTCGCTCACGGAATGAGGATCCATCATCACACATTGAAAATGTCACAGCTGATGACCATCAAACAGCACATTGCTAACAAAATACGAGTACTATCTGCCGCAAGAAGGAGAATTAAAAAGAGGGAGGGATGGGTCAGAAAGGATCAAAAGTTTCTCTCTGACCCATCGCGCCTCTTTGGCGATCCTCCTGTTTTTGTCAAAAACCCACCGGAGTCCGAAGAAGTCGAGACATTTTGGAGGGAGATTTACGAGGTG